>JAHRHZ010000022.1:9805329-9839740 GCA_024137785.1 Ginglymostoma cirratum
TTCCCAATCCAAAGCATCAACTTTCCTGCTCCTCTGATGCTGCCTGGCCTGCTGTGTTCCTCCAGCTCCACACTGTGTAACTGTGTGATGTCGGTTTTAACATAAAGAACCAGAGATGAGGTGAAGGGACAAACCTTTCACGTGGTGAGCTCTGAGCATAGTGCTTGAGAGGACAGTGGAAGCAGATTCAATACTAAGTGTCAAAAGGCAGTGGGATAAATACTTGAAAAGCGCTTTGCGGGTAAGAGCAGAAAGCAGATCTAATTGGAAAGCTTCAAAGAGCAATTCATTTAGCTCACATGTGCTGGACTAAATGACCTTAGGAGCTGTATATTTCTGTGATATCACTGTCTGATTATAATAGCTCCCGTGTTGTTATTTTGTTGTTGTGCTGTTCATGCAGTCAGCATCAAACCAATTGGATGATCGGTTTTCACACCCAGAAACTCAAACCTACCGTAGCTACTGACAACTGACTCCAGCGCAGAAAGAGGTCAGGGGAGTACAACGGTTCACTTAGCATTTCCCGAGACTTTACCTACTCACCAGTGCTTCAGATCCAGTTGACCTATTCCCCTCTCCCTCTCCCATTCCCTCCTCCTGTGTCTAAAACTACCCCTCACCTCCACCACCCCTTGTGAGTTCCGCTCCAAGACACACACCATCCTGACTCAGAACTGTGCCACTGTTCCTTCTCTTGCTGGGTCAAAATCCTGGAACCTCCTCCCTAACAGCATTGTGGATGTAACTATGTCACATGGACTGCAGCATTTTACAGAACTAGCTCAGCTTGGGGACATTTCAAGTTGAACAATATATGTTAGTTTTGACAGTGATGCCCACATCCTGCAAATGAATTTTTAAAAAACAAATCCTGATTGCTCAATAATGCAAGGAGTTGGGATGTCATGTTGAGGTTATTATGGATGTTGATGAGGCCTCTTCTGGAATACTGTATGCTTTTCTGGTCATCCTGTTATAGGAAGGATATTATTAAACTGTAGAGGGTTCAGAAAAGATTTGAAGTTTTGGAAAAAACGAATGGTTTGAGATATAGAAATAACCTGAAAGACTGGGACTATTTTCACTGGAGCATAAGAGGTTGAGGAGTGACCTTAATAAGGTTTAGAAAATCATGAGGGGCAGAGATAAGGTGAATGACAAGGGTCTTTTCCTTCAGATGGGGGCGTTCAAAACTGAGGGACATATATTAAGGTTGGAGGAAGAAGATTTGAAAAGGACATGAGAGGCTACTTATTTACACAGAGTGATTCATGTGTGGAATGAGTTGCCAGAGAAAATAGTTGATCCAATGAAAGTGGTCGTTACAACGTTTAAGTGACATTTAGATAAAGTACATGAATAGGAAATGTTTGGAGAGATATAGGACAGGAGCAGGCAGTTGGGACTAATTTAGTTTGGATTATGGTTGGCATGGACTGGTTGGACCAAAGGGTCTGTTTCTGTGCTGTATGACCCTATGACTCGATAACTGGCTAAAACTCCCTGGTTCTATGAACGGAAGCAACAAGAGATTCCATTGTCTTCTTGCTGAAGACACAAATAAATCTTTAACAGTTAATACCACATTGGTTAACACATAAGCTAAAAAAACGCCCAACTTCTATAATGAGATCAACATACTTCTCTCAATTAATACAGTTATAGAGGCTTACAGGAAGGGTGTATGTTGAAGCAATAAATAATTCACATTGAACGTGCATCAAGGAAATGATTTAAGCAGAAAAATGCATTTTTAAAATAGTCTCCTGTGCTTCTTATCAGTTCTTAACGTAGCTTTTAGAACTTCCTGATGAAGTGTTACAGTTGGATTTTCAGAAAATTTATACTGTACTAAGATTTCTAACAGAAACTTAGCCTGAAAAGACCTGGATTACAGTAAGTCCTCAGTTTAAATCACCCCACTTAGCATTGTTTCATTTTAAAGCTGTTATACTTTTAAGACCTTTTTCCTCAAATTACATTGGCATTAGTTTGCCACAAATCTATTCCACTTGCTTTGGACCCAAGTTGGTGGGCTCAGTGCAAAGGTTGTGCGGCTTTAATTATATTACCTCCAGGTAAGGTGGGTCTTGACATTCGAACTTCTGACCCAGAGTCTGGGACACTGCCACAAGACCTCCCACCCTTCTATGACTGTTCCCTCGCCCCCCCCCCCCCCCCCCCTGCTTTTCCTGCCTTCCCCTCCCTTGCTTCCACCTTCCTGGCTTTGCTTTCCTCAGGCATTGCCTCCCTCTGAATTTGCCTCCAACATTTCCCCTCAACCAGCCTCGCCTTCCTCTGCCCTTGTGTCTCCCATGCTTCTGCTCTCTGTTCTTTCTTTAGGCTTCTCCCTTCAGCATTGAAGCCCCTCCCTTCACCTGGCTACCATTCTGAACTCATGCAGGAGTGCCTCGTCTAGTGACAGAAGTTGGTTGATGCAGTCTGATGTACTCTGACTAACTCTGTGACTCGATGGAGCCTGGTCAATCTAAAAGCGCAGATGCTTACATATTTTAAAATACTTTTTAAAACATTGTGTGTGGGAAATACTATACCATGTTACTACTGAGTATTTTATGTTGCAAGCTATTTCCATGAGGATTGCAGAGTGCTGGACATGTAGAGTACAGTTATTTTCTTTCAGGCAAAAAAAAACTGTCTGAAGGAACCTATCTCTAACTGTCAGATGACATGTCCATCCTGGGCCTCCTGCAATGCCACAGCGATGCCACCCGAAGGCTGCAGGAACAGCAAATCATATTCAGCCTGGGAACCCTGCAGCCCAATGGTATCAATGTGGATTTCACAAGCTTCAAAATCTCCCCTCCCCCAACCGCATCCCAAAACCAGCCCAGCTCATCTCCACCTCCCTAAACTGTTTTTCCTCTCACCCCAAGCCACACCCCCATCTCCTATCTACTAACATCATCCCGCCCCCTTGACCTGTCCGTCCTCCCTGGACTGACCTATCTCCTCCCTACCCCCCTACCTACACTCACCTTTACTGGCTCCATCCCCGCCTCTTCGACTTGTCTGCCTCCTCTCCACCTATCCTCTCCTCTATCCATCTTCTATCCGCCTCCCCCTCTCTCCCTATTTATTTCAGAACCCTCTTCCCCTCCCCCATTTCTGATGAAGGGTCTAGGCCCGAAACGTCAAGTTTTCCGGCTCCTATGATGCTGCTTGGCCTGCTGTGTTCATCCAGCCCCACGCCTTGTTATCCCTAACCTTATCATTGTTTCCAATGAGAACCTATGAATCACTTAAAGTCTTTTCAGTTCAAGTCACAATTTTCAGGAACACAGCCATAACTTTAAGTGAGGACTTGCCATAATTGAAAACAACTTCTTATTCAAATGTGCAAGACACCTGCCCTGGTCAACATGACCAGTTTTAAAATAAAATCCCTCAAGGGTGCATTAGGGCCCATTTTTACATGTTCAATAGATCTAGTGCCTGTTCTAAACAATGCAATATAAATGGGTGAGGGGTCTTATGGTAGAGTTCTAGACGCAGGGTCAGGGGTTTGAGGTTCAAGACCCACCTTCCCTGGAGGTAATATAATTAAGGCAACATGACCTTTGCACAGTGCTCACCAACTTGTGTTAAATGCAAATGGAATGGATTTGTGTTGATTTTGTTGTTGAAAACTAAAAGATACCAAGTAGGTTTGACAGGTTGGCAGCTGAGAGGATGTTTTCCCGTGTGGGAGATAGACAACTGGAGAGCACAGTTTCAAAATAAAGGGCCTACCATTTAAGATGAAGGTATGGATACAATTCTTCTCCAGGAGGGTCATCGGTATCTGGAATCCTCTCCCTCAATGAGCAGTGGAGCCTGCATCATGAAATGAAGTCAAATTTTAGTCGGACAGGTTCTTTATTGAGTAAGTCAAGACTTACAGGGAGAGGTGAGATAATGCCACAATCAGATCAGCTATGATTTTATTGAACGGCGAGCAGGCTCGAGGGGCCGAATGGCCTGCTCCTGTGTTCCCACAAAATGCAAAGTATTAGGTGGTTAACTGCAGGTTAGATTAAGCTGTTGTGCCTTGGTGAACATTTTGGTTTAGTTTCATCGGTAAGTGGCTGTGACCATTTTGCTATAATATGATCATAGACTGCTTACCATAAAATGCTAATGTCACGGGTCTGGTAACCGATTCCACTGTTTTACCAGATGCTGCGACAAGCTTAGTGAGTTAGGTCCATCATCTTCTTTAAAACTGGATAACACATTATTTGCAGCATTCAATCTCTCCTGTACTGACTGCAGAAACTTGAAAGTCATTTAAATCCTTTACTCTTTAAATCCTAACTCTTTAAATCCTCAAGTTGAATCCATCACTAACGAGCAGTTTTTTAAACTGTGAATCCTTATTTTCTGCTGTTTGGGTTAAACGTGTCTCATTTAAGTCACTTGTTAATCATATGTTTGCATTATGACCAGCTACAGAAAGCATGTTCTCTGCGTTTACCCTATGAAGGTCTGAAGGGTGTTGACCAGTTATTGTTCTATACTTTAAACTTATCATCTGTTTCAATACATTAGAGTTATAAACTGCCTCACTTTGAAGAGAGATAGTAGGAACTGCCAATGCATCTCGACCCGAAACGTCAGCTTTCCTGTGGCTTGGCCTGCTGTGTACCAGCTCTACTCCTTGTTATCTCATTTTGAAGAGATCAAGCTTTGACAGCGAGTCTATGTAAATCTGAAGAACTGAAATCCCAAAGGATGCTATTACTAAAATCTGATACCGATTGAATTGCCACACAATAAAAAAACCCATCCTGCTCGTGGGATTTTAGGTGGTTTTCAATTAAACCAGGGATTTTCCAACACAAGATTCTGTTAGAAACCTTATGTCAATTGTCACAAAAAGCTGTAGTCATTAAAAAAATATAGTATTGAATACTTGTTAGAAAGTACATCATCTAGTGTTTAAACCTTTATTCCCCAGTAGCATTTTTCAATGTTCAATTTATTTATTGTTGTAATCTCCTTCTTCACAGATAATAAGTCTCTATCACTGTATTAATTGGGAGCTGGAGGTTAACCTATTTAAGGAGACTGGCTACTTTCTAATTTGTGAAACTGATGCCACATCAACACAATGTTAATTGGGGAGGGTTTACTGCTTGCTTTCAGTGGGATAATTATCTTGTCTGTCTGTCTTGTGGTGTGTCCTTGCCCTGAACGGAGGTGGGTGCAAGACCAGCCCATATTAGACAGTCCCTGATATCAATACTAGGACGTAGCTGGGGCAGCAAACAGGCACCTGGCACTTAGATTGATGGCACCACCCTATGATCTGATGGATCATTGGTTGTCTATAATGTGTATTATTGTCAGCTCACGGCAATGCCAGTGATGCATTTACCGAAGGCGTAGCCGGTGATAAAATGGCCCAGAGTACTGATCCCAAGTCTAAAGGGAAGATCCTTCACAATGTGGATGTTGCACTCTTGATCTCAACCTGAAGCCTCCAGTGTGCCATTCAATATCTTTCACTGCTGGTACTAATTGGAAACGTTTCCTTCATTATATCTCCAACTCCTGATCTGATGAAGAATTGAATGCTCATTTGAGAGAGTATGCAGCAACAGTATCTTCAATCAGTATCATCGGCACCAGTATGGTCTTCATTAAGGATCTTAGCTAGATCCTGACAAATATACTTTATTCCCCCCCCTTTCAATACCATCCTTACTCCAGCTTTCAGGGCAGGAAGAAGCACAGATCAATAACCCTTTTATCCCAATTTGATGTCACTTTATTCCAAGGAAAACTACAGTTAATCAATGTCATTGGGAATTATCTGAGTCTTGAGTCCGGATAGGGATCCTTTCTGACCACAGTACATTGTAAAACTGTTTAGGGAGCTAATCTGACAAGACTACAACAACCCTACTATATCCAAGTTTAGAAACAACAAGCAAGACACTTGCTCAGTGATTAATCGGGAGGCAGTGGTGTATTGCTAATGTCATTGGGCTATTAATCCAGATCTCCAGGCTAATGTTCTGGGGACCTTGGTTCAGTTTCCATCATGGCAGATGGTGAAATTTGAATTCAATCTTAAAACAAACCCTGCACACCCCTGGCCACTATAGCTTGGCCAATCCACCTAACCTGCACATCTTTGGACTGTTGGGGGAAACCCACACAGACGCGGGGAGAATGTGCAAACTTCACACAGACAGTTTTCCAAGGCTGGAATTGAATCTGGGTCCGTGGTGCTTTGAGGCAGCAGTGCTAACCACTGAGCCACCGTGCTGCCCCAAGGACCAGTTACATGGCTGTTGGCAGGCAAAAAGTCTTTGTCATTGATAAATGGTCACTAGGTTATTGACAGTCCTTTTGTTGCCAGCCAAAGCTCCATCTGAACACAACCCCTGAATTTCGGTTCATTTACAAATGCTACTGTAACCCACAGTTGTTGAACTATGTTTGCATGAGTATTTTGCTTTCAAACCATGCAGCAAGCAGTCCTTGGTTTTTGAAACAGTTCTTTTGTCATTTCAATCCACAATTAAAAAACACACAAAATAAAACCAAGAGCACGGTAAAGAGTTGTAAGTCATCTGAAATTTAAAGTTTGTTTTGCCTCCGATTTCCCATGTAGTGTATTGGTGCTTTCATTTTTTAAAAAGAAACAAATCAGCAAAAGCAAAAGTAATTCTTTAACATGGGGGAGAAAAATCTGCAATGTTGAGTTTAGGTTTTGCTACGTTGTCAAGTTAGTGGTTACTTCAGTCTGCAGTTGAGTTATCGTTTGGATGTTTAATCTCTTGGACAAGAATCCCCTGTTGAAAGCATATTTGGTAGGTTAGGTATATTCCCTGAATAACATGCTGCCAGTTGGATTTGATTTGGTTTGATTCATTATTGTTGCATATACCTCGGTACAGTGAAAAGTTTTGTTTTTGTGTGCAGTACAGGCAGATCATACCATACAGAGTGCATAAGGATAGTAGAACAGAGCAAGGAATATAATGTTATGGCTGCAGAGAAGGTGCACAAAGAACGAGACCGACATTAAATTTGAAAGTTGACAAGTCCATTCAGAAGTCAAATAACTTTGGGGAAGAAGCTGTTGTTGAATCTGTTGGTACTTGTGTTTAAGCTTTTGTATCTTCTGCTGACAGAAGAGATTATAACTGGGGTGATTACAGCATTACAGCTGGTATTTAGTCCAGTTACTGAGCATTCTCAGTACATAGACAAATGGATGCTTCCCTTCCACTCAACTACCCTCTCATACACTGATATGTAAAAGGTGACTTATTAGTGGTCTGGAATAAGTGCTATTTATTTAAGTGCTGTTCAGTCAAGAATAAAAAGTCCATGATTTCACAAACAGTGAAGTGCTAGTATGCACAAGCGATCCTCCCTCCTGTTGTTCTCCATGTTACTTCATCTCGGGTACAGGCAGGATGGTTTTTCCTCCTCTTGCTGCCAGACTAGGATTTAGTCCTGAATGGAAAGAAGGAATGACTTACATTTATATAGGAACTGCCACAGTTGCAGGACATCCCAAAGCACCTTGCAGGCAATGAAGTGCTTTCCTGACGTCTGGTCAGAGTTATCCTGTAGGACACCTGATTTGCACACAGGAAACACTCGAAACACTCAAAAACAGGAATGTCCATAATGGCCACATCTACAGCCCAATGGCCTAAATGTGCATTTTACCAGTTTCAAAATCTCCCCACTCCCGGCCTCAGCCCATGAACAACCCTCCCTCTCATCCCTGCCTCCTTGACCTGACACAACCTGTCCCTCTTCTCTCCCACCTATCCGCTCCTCCCACCTCAAAGACCAGTCCTCACCACTCCCTACCTGCACTCACCTATCACGATCTCACCCATCTTCCCCAGCCCCAGCCCTCCTCTCTCTATTTATTTCTGAGCTCCCTTCCCCCACCCACACCATTTCTGACCCGAAATATCAACTTTCCTGCTCCTCTGATGCTGCCTGGCCTGCTGTGTTCCTCCAGCTCCACACTGTGTTATCTCATCATCTATTTGAATGATGTTGATAGAGGGTTAAATATTGGCCAGGATGCTGGGGGAATGTCCCCGTTCCTCCTGCTGTGGGATCTTTAACATCCACTAAACAGGGCAGACACAGCCTCAGCTTAAGCGAAAGTTTATGCTGCCTCAACGTTTCCTAAGCATTTTTTTTCAGCCAGAGGAGTGACATCCCATTCACGCTGTGGCTTCTTGAGCTGCAACAAACATCTGTTTGAATTAAAACCTCTCGCTTTGTTGAAGTTATTAACATTGTTATGTGGCAGAGAATGACGGCAGGATGAATGTTTACCATGAGACCCACACGGTCTCAATCTCACCCAACCATCTGCAGAGATCCTGGATGAAAGCCAGGCACAGCATGACAGGCAAGAGGTGGAGGTAAATTCAGGAACGGATCTCCCCAGTGACCTTTCAGCCCCCATCCCAGCCAATAAGCTCGCCAAGTGAGGCATGAACACTCCAGCTCTTCACTCAAGTCATGGGTCTCTCCACTGAGAGAGGGAGAACAGCTGTAAAGGAAATGGGGAATTAGAAATGACAATACAACATATAATCGTTGAGACGTGCAAGCAGTTCTTTCATGTTGGGTGGAGTGTGCTCTAAACTGTAAAAAGGCTTCCGGTAAGTGTTTCTTACATTCACAGCTGTGATCTTTTGTCATTCAGACGCGTGGGTGTCATTGACTGGCCCAGTATTCTTTGTCAGTCCCCAGCCTCCCTTGAAAAGATCTCCAGATCAGTACGTTTTTCTTCAAATTCACTTGCGGGGTGTGGCTAGACCGGCATTTATTGCCCTCCATAATTGCCCAGAGGACAGTTCACAGTCAACCATATTGCTGTGGGTCTGGAGTCACATGTAGGCCAGATCAAGTGTGGATGGCAGATTTTGTTCACTAATTAGTGAACCAAATAGGTTTTTCCAACAATTGACGATGACTTCATCGTTGTCATTAGACCCTTAATTCCACATTCTTTATTGAATTCAAATTCCAGCATTTGCCATGGCGGGATTTGAACCGGGATTCCCAGAACATTAACTGAGTTTCTGGATTAATAGTCTAGTTTGGGGCTTCCCTCCCTTGCATTGACTGCAAAACATTTTGGGACAGCCTGTGATGCAAAAAAAAAATGACAATCAGACTGTCTGAAAGGGCAGCAGAGGTCAATTGAGTGGAAATTTCACTGAAGATAAACATTTGAGCAGCCAGCTCAGGAAGAGTGGCTGTACCTTGAGGGGTTTAACTGTGTTCTTGGTTGTTCTCTCAACCTTTTTAGCAATGTGGGGCCGGGAAAGGTTTAAAAATATTTTTGGCTAACCTGAATGATGCAGAAGACTTGAACATTGCCCATTCAACCGAAGCATAGCTATTGGAATGGTTCCTGAAGTTTTATTCGAGACTGTGTGTAAAATGTCCCTACAGTTTCCATTTAGACATGATTATGGTACTTTTAGTGGTGGTGACCGAGGCACTGTGAGAAGCTGGATTAATTAGACTGCAAGGGTTACATTAGGAGGATGGTTACATAAGATTGTTACATATACAAGGCTTAAGAAGTGAACTGATTGAAGTGCTTCATGTGATTAAAGGATTTGTCAGGACTTGGAGAGAGAGAAGTGATATCCTTTGATGGCAGAGTCCAGCACGAGGGCTTGGCCTTAAAATTAGAACTAAATTGCTCATGTCAGGAAGCATCTCTTCACTGGAAATATAATAGAAATCTGAGACTCTCTGCCCAAAATGCAGTTGAATACAAGTCAATGATACATTACAGAATGGAGATTGATAGTGTTTTTTTTTTATATCAGGCAGGGGTATTAATTAAAGATATGGATTCGAGGTGGATAGATGAGAGTAACGGTCAGCCATGATTTAGCAGAGTAGCAGAAGTGGCTTGAGGTTTGGAACAGCCTCCTGTGGTTCCTGTTAATATCAAGCAAGAATAAAAAATTAAAGTCTGTATAATCCTAGCTGATCATAAGGCCAGTCTGTCATTGGAGAGAGAGAGACAATAACCTGAGGGTCACCACACGTCAGACAAAGGGGAGAGATTAAGAGGAAGAGTCCTTCATGGTAACCTCAGCTGGTGCAGGATTTCCTTTTATTTCAAAAATATACTTTATTCATAAAATATCTTTGTATACTTAGTCAGTAAAGCATTTCAGTTCTGGCAGAAACCAAACAAACATTGGAGTTTGACTCAAACCAATCAAAGGCATTTCTTACTTGAACGATATTATATTTACATATATTTGAGGCATCGGAGGGCCTGATAGCTGAACAGACTCCCATTTCACTTCAGCAGAAAGACTTTAGACAGTGATCTCTCCCCACTGTGCCATGGCAGCAGTTGCCCCAAACTTTAGTGCATCCCTCAGCACATAGTCCTGAACGTTGGAATGTGCCAGTCTGCAACACTCAGCTGAGGTCAAGTTCTTGCTCTGGAAGACCAACAAGCTTTGGGCAGACCAAAGAGTGTCTTTCACTGAGTTGTTGGTCCTCCGGACACAGTCAGGAATTGAACCCACACTCTTGGCATTACTTTAGACTGCAAACCAGCCATTCAGCCATATTTCTTAGGTGTAAATGATGTCCTTTATGCGGTTAGGTTTGTTCTTAGGTTTGAGTAAAATATCTTTTTTTTTGGAGCCAGCCAATTTCTTGCTGTGACAGGGGTGATTTCCGCAAACATTTAAATAAAGGAAAGTGTTTCAATCTCCAATAATAACAACTCTCATCTTGTTAAATTTGTTCACCTCCTGCCCAAGCCAATCTTTAACATATAAAGAGTAATAGAGAACGTGCTCGTTGACTCTGGATGTATTTTCACAAGAGACATGCGAAAGGTCTGTGCTTGTGTGTTTATGTGTTTATTTCTCCAACTGAAGCAACACATCAGTGTCATCAGAATGAGGAATAGCCCTGCTGTAACAGACATTGGGACCCAGCCTTTGCCACTGGGTTTTAATAGCTACTGCAAAGGCAGAGCAACATCAGAAGGAGCAGCATTTTTCTGAGCAAAACACCAGGCTGAAGTAGACACGGCTGTGCTATAATTATAGCTGATCTCAACTGTCATTTTTTTATACCAAGTAGTACTTGTACCCCTGAGTCACAATTCAACATGCACTTTTAATCGAATGTGTACATAGGAGATTTACCAGCCAGGTTTATTTTGTTTCCGTTCTATTGCCTTGACAGAATTGTAAGTAAAAGGCTGCTGCTAAGAAGCCGTAAAGGATGTTTTGTCAAATCCACTCATGAACTCATCATTAGAAACAAAAAAAAAACAAGCTTCATCACCTTCTCAACAAGTGTTAAAATATTTGGTGTGAAAATGCTCTGGTTAGCAACAGTCAATTAAGTGTGAAGCAGTGCTCTTCTTTATTGAATTGCTGGCTGTGTTTGTCGTCTCAAAGTTATTGTACCATATTCGAAGTTTGTGTCAGTTTCAGAATAAATTAGTGCCCTCATCAGTGGTCAGATCCCCATCCTCTGTTGCGGGATCATCTTCGTAACCTATGGGTGAAAACCAGAGGTAATTGATCCTTTCCCACATGATCTAAAGCAGTCAGCTGCTCAGGGTGTGAGAGCTGACCACCAAATATCATTTGACCCAGGCGTATAGAGCATGGGAAGACTTGAATTAAGTTCTGTCTTTATGTCCCTGCGTCACCTCAACACATATCTTTCAATCCTTCAAATCAATTTGGGTCAAATTGGAATCAGGAAGTCATTTGGATTAAAGGATGCAATACAAACACTGAATGGATAACAAATACATGATGTGAGTCATACAGACAGTGAGTAATAGCTGTCAGTCTCTCCAGTCCATTATGGCGAATGTAGATCATAGAATCCCCATAATGTGGAAGCAAGCCATACAGTCCATATCGACCCTCTGAAGAGCATCCTACCTAGACCCATCTCCTACCCTATCCCTATAACCCTGCATTTCCCATGGCTAATCCACCTAGCCTGCATATCCCTGGACACAATTTAGCATGGCCAATCCACCTAACCTGCACATCTTTGGATTGTGGGAGGAAACCCACGCAGACACAGGGAGAAGGTGCAAACTTCACACAGTCGTCTGAGGGTGGAATTGAACCCATGTCCCTGGCGCTGTGAGGCAGCAGTGCTAACCACCAAGCCACCCTAAATGTACGTGAGCAGCTGTCACTGAGTGCTTGACAATTTTATTTCTCTAACTATGGCACAGTGAATAACTTGGTATGAGATCAAAAGCATTTAAATAGTAGGAAGATGGAAGCGAAGGCCACTTCAACTTCTCAGTACTCACTGGAGCTTGAACATTAAATGTTCTTCAAAAATTCAGTGGTGACAACTGAGAGATTGTGCTCAGCAATTTCTCGATCCCTTTCTCAGCCTTTTCCTCTAATGTTCAGGCTTGCTGTTTTCTTGAAAGAACTCATTAATATATGAATGCAAAAAGTTTCCCTCTGCAACAGAGTAAATGTTGAAGCAAAATAAAGAAAAGATTTTAGACCAAACTTGATCAGTCGGGTCAATGGGCTGAAGAATGGCAGATGGAGTTTAATTTAGATAAATGTGAGGTTTTGCATTTTGGTAAAACAAACAAGGGCAGGACATATACAATTAAAAGCAGGGCCTTGAGAGGTGTTGTAGAACAGAGAGACCTAAGAGTTCAGGTACGTAATTCTTTGAAGTTTGCATCAGATATAGACAGGGTGGTTAAGAAGGCATTTAGCGCAGTAACCTTAATTGCTCAACACCTTTGCGTATAGGAGTTGTGCCATTATGTTGAGGTTGTACAGGACATTGGTGAGGCCTCTTCTGGAATACAGTGTGCAGTTCTGGATGCCCTGTTATAGGAAGGATATCTTTAACCTGGAGACAGTTCAGAAGAGATTTACCAGGATATTGCCAGGAATGGAGGGTTTGGGTTATAAGGAGAGGCTGGATAGGCTGGGACTTTTTTCACTGGAGCGTAGGAGTTTGAGGGGTAACCGTATAGAGGTTTATAAAATCACGAGGGATATAGATAAGGTGAAAAATTAGGAAGGGTATAGATAAGGTGAATGGCGGGTGTCTTTTCCCTTGGGATGGGGGATTCCAAGACTGGGGACATTTTTCAATGTGAGAGGAGAAAGATTTTTAAAAAAGAGGGTTTTTTTAACACAGGAAGTGGTTCATGTGTGGAATGAACTTCCTGAGGAAGTGGTGAATGTGGGTACAGTTACAATATTTAAAACCATTTTGGATAAGTACATGAATAGGAAAGGTTTGGAGGGATATGGGCCAAGCACAGGTGGGTGGGACCGGTTTAATTTGGGATTATGGTTGGCATGGACTTGTTGGACCGAAGGGTCTATTTCTGTGCTACATGACTCTAAACTCTCTAAACCAAGAAGGGATTTAGTTTCAGTCTTCCCCATCTCAAATAATGTCAGGGAATGTTAAAAGTTGTTTTTAGTTTTACAATGTCTGCTACCTAACTCTTACAATTTCCTGCTCACACATTACTCCTGGTCCAGGAACGCCTTGAATGTAAAATTCCCATCATGTTTAAAACACTCCACTGCCCTATTCTTTATATGTAACTTCCTCCAGCAGATCTCTCTGCTCTTCCAATTCTGGCTGGCTTGTCAAAACCCCGATTTCCATCACTCTATCACCTGTGACTTCAACTGCCAAAGCCCTACTCTGTGGAATCCACTCTGTAAACCCCTGCGTCTCCGCACCTCATTCCCCTCCAGAAAGACGCTTCTTAAAACTTACTTCTTTGACCAAACTATCGGCCTCCTGTTCTAGCACCCCTATCCCACGTGGCTGTGTCAGTGTTTTCTTTGACACCACTCCTGCAAAATGCTGTGGAATATTTTCCAATGTCAGAGACGCTAGATAACTCCAAGTTGTCGATGGAAGGAGACCCAAACGAATGCTGAATTGAGACCATCATTCTCAGATACTCTGCAGCCTAACAGCAGCTCTGTAGGTAATCCTACTTAAAGTCATTAGCCATTCCACAGCTCCTGATGAGTAAAGGGAAACTGTACTAGTAAGGGGTAGAGCATAATAAATTTAGCAGGTACAAAATTGATGTCCCGTAAAAGGTACTCAACGCCCCCTATATTGATATCTCCAAGTCCCTCCCCATCTTAAGAGTACTCCATAAACTACCAAATTTAAAGATTTAGACATATTATACGCATCAGAGATGGACAAAAGTAAGGATGCCAACCCTTCAAAGTTGATTTGGAGTTTCCAGGATCATGAGGTTAAAATTCAGGACACTGTTGTGAAACAATCCAGGAGAGAAAACACCACAGGCGCATTAAGAAGGAGTCATGTAGTTTTCTTCATACATTTCTGTTCAATTGTTATAGCGATGGTGATTGGGAAGATCCCATCAAGATTTTTCCCAGAGTTGAAATGTCTGACACTAGGGGACGTGCATTTAAGGTGAGAGGGGAAAAGTTCAAAGGAGATGTGAGGGACAGGTTTTTTTTACCCAGAGAGTGGTAGGAATCTGGAACGTGCTGCCAGGGGAGGTGATGGAGGCAGAAACAATAGGGGCATTTAAGAGACTTTTAGATAAGCGTATGAATATGCAAGGAATGGAGGGATAAGGACCAAGGGAAGGCAGAATGGATTAGTTTAATTTGGCATCGTGTTTGGCTGAATATTGTGGACCTAATGGCCCGTTCCTGTGCTGTACAGTTCTGTGTTCCCCTTGTGTAGTAAAGAGACTTTATTTTCCAGTTGGGTTGCAAAGGTGTGCAGGTCCAACAACCAATGGTAGTCATGTGGAGTGGATCGTTTGGAAATGGGAAGTCAAGCGATGGTATCTGTCTGAATCTGTCCCACCAGAATTGGCCACCTGATGGGCATGTAAAATATTACTGTAAAAACGACACAATGCAGTGATGCTTTGCACATGTTGGAAGGCAAATTAGCATAGGCCATTCATTCTTAATGGCTCTACCATCTTTGTCCCCAACATGGTGCCTATTCAGTTGAACTTGTTAGACTAAAAGCTCAACTGGGAGAGAATTCAGATCATTAAAGAAACCTGGTGAGTCTTGCTAACTATTGTCTTTATCCTGAACACAATGACAGTTTTCTGAAGAGACTAGCAAAATGTATCATGCTGGAATATAATTGTGGGCATGTTATAGCAAAAATGACTCATCTGAATTAACCAATATTACCACATAGACTTCTGCCTTCTGAATTCTAGAGTACGATTCATTTATTTGGGTCCTTGAGGATTTAAATATGAGATGACAACCTTTTAATAAGTGCTGAAGAATATTTATTATAAGAATCAATTTATGCATTATGTTATAGTATTGATTCCAATATCAAAGAGTATAGGGTAATTAAAGATGGTCAGTTCTCTGTATTGTAAATGATATACATGGAAGTGAATAGTGTTCTCCACTTACAGAGTTTTGACTATGTGTTCAACTAAAGATAGTTATCACATGAAAACTCTGCTTCACATTTAAACAGAATCTTCAAAACTGCCAAAGTCTACTGAATATTCAGTGACTATCAAGGCAATTATGATCGATAGTTGCAATAGTGCTACCAGCCTATAGGGTTACTCTCCCATTAGAGGGAGATGACTGATGATGGTTTAACCTGAGGGTCACTATACCTTAAGCAAGGGGAGAAGGAGAATCCTTCATGGTAATCTCAGCTAGTGCAGGAATTAAGCCCACACTCTTAGCATCACTCTGCATTGCAAAGCAAGGGACTGAGCTAGCTGATCCCCTTTGTTTAAAGTTCAGCTTTTGTTCAAGAGCAATTTAAGAGGAGATCCTGGTGGACTTCATCTCCCTGTGCAGTCAAAACATGGCTGTTTTAGGGCTGCTTTATCATGCACAATGTTGCATTACGTTGGGTTTTTGCCATTTTGGAAACATCACTCTTAACAACAATATTCATTGTTAATTATTCGATACCTAGAATTTAAAAACTCAAAAATAGATGTTCAGGTGGCTGTTGCCTCAAGGTTGCCTTTCCAGCATTTAAAATTATTTACAAGTTTATCTTTATCAAATTTCAGATGCTTATTCTGCCTAAATCCACTTTAAATTTAACAGTTTAATATCTGGATTGATCTGGTGATTTTATTTACATCATTGTAGTGACCTCACGTTCCCAGGATTTTGAAAGTTTCTCGAAGTGAGACCGGGGGGTGGGCAGAATCTAGGGGTCAATCTCGGTGGATCAATCTGAGGTTATGAGTACAGGTAGGAAATTGCAATTTACTTTTTTCTCTGAATTTTGGAGGGCAAAGCTAAAAGAAAGGAGGGAAGCGAGGAGCTCAGTGACAACCATTTGTGAAAGAGACGTCATTTGAATCGAAATTACTTCAGCTAGTTTCCAATTATTGTAGCGTCTCCACCAACCACAACTGTCTGATGTTTCTCCCAGTGTTGCTTTTGCTAATTAATGTTTCCAATGTTTTAGCCACCAAAAATCATGACTTCGAATTAGCAGAATACATACATGAGCAGAGATAGGACACGTCATTTTGAGAGTGAGGTTTGGTAGTTAATACAGGCACTCCACCACTGTAGCATGGTGGTTGCCATGACGAAATTTGAATTGTAAAGCACAAGCCAGCTCGCTGAACCTTGTCAGTGATATAATTAGAAAAAGCCGTCCTTTTGTTAAGCTCCATTGAATTGATAGAAAATGGAAAAGTTGCTCTCTCTCTGTCCCCAAAACTTGGTCCGTATCGCAGCATCAGTTTGCTACTTGTACTCTGAGGAGTTCAACCATTTGCATCTTTCCCTGTTTGCAACCTTTGCAGATTCTTTTGTTCCCCAGTGCGTACTTTCCCTGCAACACCGTTGTTGGAAAAATAACACTTGTTATGCGGCAGAATTGCAAAGCTGTCAGCATAGTTCTAGGCTGGAAGCTGCAGTTGAGAGCTGATCCAATTGAGTGATGCACTTACAGGGGACTGTCATAGCTACTGTAAGTTATAGGGGAGGTCATGATGCGGCTGTAAAGAACATTGATTTGGAATACTGCATTCAGTTCTGGTCCCCCTGCTATAAGGAGGATGTGAAACTTGAAAGGGTTCAGAAAAGATTTACAAGGATGTTGCCAGGGTTGGAGGGTTTGAGCTACAGGGAGAGGCTGGATAGGCTGGGACTATTTCCCCTGGAGAGTCGGAGGCTGAGGGGTGACCTTGTAGAGGTTTGTAAAATCATGAGGGGTATGCATAGAGTGAATAGTCAATAGTCCAAAACTAGAGGGCGTACATTTGTGGTGAGAAAGGAAGGATTTAAAAGGGACATAGGGGCAACTTTTCACGCAGGGAGAAAAGGGGAGTAACATTTTAATTTGTTAGCTGTGCACCCAGCACCGGTTTGCTTAGCAAACAGCTCAGCCTGGATATTGAGCAGCAGTCTGCCCTGAGTGCTGGTCACCTCTCCCAGCAGCTTGTTAGCTCCTTGCTCCAAGCACGTCTCGTTGTCCATTTCATACCTGTATGAGAGGAGGATGCTGAATTGTTGGCTAGTGGGCCCTGATTGGTAGAGATGTTACCAGGGAGGATTCAAGCCAATCAATCAACACCCTCTTCTCGTACAGTCAAAAATATTTTATTCCCTGGACATAGAAATGAGGCGCAGAAGTAGGTCTCTCGGCCCTCCAAGCCTGCCCTGTCATTCAGTATGATCATGGCTGATCCTCCACCTCAGTGCCACATTCCTGCTTTTTCTCCATAGCCTTTAATACCCAAAAATGTATCTTGACATTGTCATTCTTGATGAGTGCAAGATGGAAAACCTCAAAAAAAAGTCTTTCTTTTCCCCAGCAATACTCAAGTTCGGTACTACCAAACAAAACCAAGAGAAGTTGGGTTTCACAGTGCTTTGTAAGGTCGCTGTAGGTTGGTGAGCATTTGTAATTGCTGTAGGAGGGCATACCTAATAAGCCTTCATTTACAGCACTAAACACAGCAAGTGAATTAACAGATTTAGAGTTGACAGGTCCACAGCAGCGAAAAAGGCCCTTCGACCCATCGAGTCTGTGCCAGTCAAAAACAATCGCCTAACTATTCTAATCCCATTTTCAGCATTTTGGCCCAAAGCCTTGGCATCTCAAGCACACATCTTAAATAATTCTTACAATTTATGAGGGTTTCTGCCTCTACCGCTTTTACAGGCAGTGAGTCCCAGATTCCCACCATCCTCTGGGTGAAAAAAAAACCTCCTGTCAATCTCCTGCTGATTACTGTCAATCTATGACATTCTGGTCACTGATTCTTCCATCAGTGAGAAAGTTTCTTTGCTGTCTACCCTGTCTAAGCTGCCCATCTCTTCATGCATGTCACTCGTGACCCCCTCAGTCTCCTCTGCCCCAAAGAAACTAACCTCAGTCTATGGTGTGGCTTCCTACTGAAGGAGAGAGACCAGATTCGATCCTGATGGGCATTCTGGGAAGGATGATCCGCCATTATCACCAAACGATAAACCATCTTCAGCATGGATTTTGACTACAGTGCCGGATCTGCCAGAGCCCCCAGAGGCTGCAGCCTGTAACTGCGATTGGGAGCAAGAGGAAGAGAGGGAGGATATAATGTAACATCCACAGCTACCTGCAATCCACCAACATTCCCAGGAAATGGAGAGAGAATTTAGAAACCACTCAGCAGCAGTGACACGAGTGAAACATACGCAATGATAAAGACTACTCCTGTGTGATGAGATCCAGGAGGTCTGGGAGGAACATACCCTGTACTAAAATATAACACATCTCCAACACATTTCGTGATTTCACAGTGTCCCAAGGTGCCTTACAGCTAATGAAGGGTCTGGTAGAGGAAAACATGGTGGTCATTTCATGCACAGCAAGGCCCCATGATGCAATAAATGGCCAGATTTAGACCTTTTAGAAACAAAAACAGAAGTTGCTGGAAAAGCTCTACAGATCTGGCAACATCCGTGAAGAAAAAAATCAGAGTTAACATTTCGGGTCCAGTGACCCTTCCTCAAAATTCAAATTCTGAGGAAGGGTCACTGGACCCGAAACGTTAGCTCTGATTTTATTCTTCACGGATGCTGTGAGACCTGCTGAGCTTTTCTAGCAACTTTGTTTTTGTTCCTGATTTACAGCATCTGCAGTTCTTTTGGTTTTTAGTTAGACGTTTTAGGCATTAATTCAAATATCTGGGTGGAACTTGTAACTATTTTTCTTCAAAACAATGCCACAGATTTGTTTTTTTTACTTGAAATTGTAGCTGGGACCTTGGGTTTATGTGTTACAGCTAAGACTGGCCTTGGAATTGCACTGAAGTGAGCTTGCCTTTGCAGGCATTATGGGATAAACGGCCCCTGTTCCTGACATTCTTGTAAACATACTATTCAGTGTGTGTTCATTGAATCACTTCGCTCTTTCTCCTCCCTTTTCCCCAGTGTTCCTTTTTGCCGAAGTTCTCCATTTACATTGAGACAAAATATGAAGACAACAACGGCTGCAATGATCATGTAAGTCCTTGTGCGGGTCAGAGCATCAGACACTTCACACCGAAATCGTCGTACTGTCGAGCTGAACACATATTTATTCTAATGTTTGTTTTTCCTGACTGAAGATCAATCTGCCCTGACTGACATTTTCTGTGTTTGTGTTGCATGACAAGTTGTGGTGCTGCTAAGCTACTGAGGGCAAAGTCTTTGTCATACAGTCGCATGTGACATTGGGAGCTAGATCTCTCTCTATTCCCCGACTGGCACCAGGAGAAGTAGCCAACCCTGTGGTCCTCCCCGGAAGGTCACAGCACCAAACTCGACCCGGAGAGTCCCGACAGATGGAACATTGGCCATTCCTGCCGTCTCCTGCCTCTTCTCCCACCCCTGACAGAAATGGAAGGGCCAGGAGTTAAGATGGAGCCGCTCCATTTGCCACTCTGATTTGGCTGATTTTAGACTTTGAGTAAGTCTGGCATTGCCCCCTACCCTCCCTCCTGAGCACCCTTCCCGACGACTTCAGCCGCTTGCCTGAAACCCGAAACCAACTGCTTCTGCCCATCCTCCAGCCACTGCTTTCTGTGCCCATTTTGGAGGGAAGGAAGGGGGTCATCAGTTAAGGGCTAGTGTATGTGGGCATCAAGAGCCAGCAGTTCACCTCTCCATTGTTGTCGAGCTCCAGTAGATGCCTTCAGAGTAAAGGACCTCTTTGAGACAATTCACAGTAACAGAGCTGGGTGGGGACCTCACATTCAATTGTGCAACTGATGACCAAGTTACTCCAGCTATGTACAGTGTATGGAGGGAGGTGAGCAAGGCACCCATTCTTTGGCTGTATCCCCTGTGCAGACTGGGAGGGTAAAAAGTTTGAAAGAAATGCAACCCTGTGAGTGATAACTGTGTTCCTAAATGTTCCATTATGATGGAGACACTTAGCGACTTGGAAGGAGCAGTTCTGGAAAAGAGGCAGCATTAACTCCATTTCTCTTTCCGTTGCTGAGATCCTCCAGCAATCTCAGTGTTTGTTTCAGATGTCCAGCGTCTGCAGTACTTCGCCAATTCCTCTCCTATGTCCCTACAGATTTTCGACTCGGACAAAAACCATACAGATCACGAGGTGTGCTTCCTGGACATCGCTTATGATGAGATTCCAGACCGTTACTACAAGAGTTCAGAGGTGAGTGTCCCTATCCCAACAACAAACGGGAGTTAATGCCGACCAGTTCACAATGCCCCTCATTCAAAGTGTTTTACCCATTTTGTTGATGTTTGCACAGTGAGGCCACTGCATCTTAGAAATTAACCTTTGTGTTTGTATCCATGTGCACCATTAATTCAGCCTCTCTGCATCAGACGGTCTGGTGGGGGTTTGGGGGGCAATTGGCTGAATCTGTTGCTGGACACACACGTGTCAGTGTCACGCTCCTGTCTGATTGAGCAGAGCGGTGACCTGTTACCTCACCTTCCCTTCGGCGAATAAAATGCCGTGAAATACTGTTCGCCAGAGTGCAATCTGTTTTGACTTTCAGCAAACTTATGTTTGGAGTAGCGAAAGCAACGATTTGTCGCTGCTGTCCAGATTCCTAGTTTCTTTATTCTGTGAGGTGTCTACACTGTTGTAACTGGATTTATAATCTGTGGGAGGCCAAGCACTTGCTTGGGAAGGATGTTGAATGGGACATGAATGTGTCACCTTGGATCACCCTGAAAGTACGAACAGATTTGTAGTTAAACAGCACCTTTCACGTCCCTAGAATGAAGCATCTTACAGCCAGTTGGTACGCAGTGAGGTTTCAGGAGCAGCAACATGATAAATTGTTTGAATGATGTTGTTTGAGGGACATAAATGTTGGCAAGGCACCGGGAGACCACTGACTGTGTAACACTCCCTCAGTGCTGCAACTAAGAATCAGCCTAGTTTGGTCTTCCAGCTCCTGGAGTGGGATTTGGACGCAGAACCTTCTATCCCTGAGGGAATGGTGATACCCTCAGAGCCATGGCATCCCAATAATGAGGGGCGCTTTGGCACCAGGGTATGAGAGTTGTCATCCTGATGCCAAGATGGAAGGGAAGCAGGGAATGGCAGTTACTTTATTTTATTTTCAGTATTCACTCACGGGACATTCCTGGCATCTTTAATTGCGTAGAGGGCAGTTAAGAGCCCAATCACATTGCTGTGGGTCTGGAGTCATGTGTAGGCCAGATCAGGATGGCACATTCCCTAAGGACATTAGTGGACAAGATGGGTTTTTTCTAACAGTGGTCATCATTCGACTCTTAATTCCAGATTTTTATTGGATTCAAATTCCATCATCTGCCATGGTGGGATTTGAACCTGGGTCGCCAGAACAATTAGGAGTTAATAGTCTTTTGATAGTACCACAAGGCCATCACCTCCAACATTACACAACATCAGCTAATGACCTTCTCCTGTCTAATGCCGAACCAGTTTGTTTCACTTCCACTTGCCTTTTGGAAACCTTTGACACAGCCAGTAGATTGTTCACCCTGTTTTCCTGGCAATGTAACTATTGTCCAATGCCTTTCATTCAGTTCCTACAGTTCACCGAATGAATGTCTTGCACCAACAGGACCTCCGGTATTTTGCATCGGTGAAGACTGGACGGGGTCCTCTGAAGGAGGGTTGGAGGAATGACCCTTCACCTGTCATGTGTTCCTACAAACAAGTGACTGTCAAGTTTGAAGTCTGGGGTCTGCAGACAAGAGTGGAGCAGTTTGTTCAGAAGGTGAGCACCATTGAACGGTGATTGCGTACCTGTTGTAATTGTTCCCTGGGATCAGTCGCTTCTGTTTGAATTTGTTGTGTTAACGTTTCCTCAGAGTAATTATCTGAACGTCCCCATTGCCTTAACCTCGTAAAGATGAAAGGTATAACTAAGAGCGGAATTAAAGGTTGCTTCTGTAGAAGCCAGGCCCAATTTTAGCCTTGCTCAGCCAGCAGGAATGGGGCAAGTGCACAGTTGAAATATTAAAATATGAACATTGCTCGGACTGTTGAGTATAGGAATTGGGGCGTTATGTTGAGGTTGTACAGGATGTTGGTGAAGCCTCTTTTGGAGTACTGTGTCCAGTTCTGGACACAGTTTTATAGGAAGGATATTATTGAGCTGGACAGGGTTCAGAAGAGGTTTAACAGGATGTTGCCAGGAATGGAGGATGTGAGCTGTAAGGTGAGGATGGAGAGGTTGGGACTTTTTCACCTGGCGCATAGGAGGTTGAGGAGTGACCTTATAGAGGTTTATAAATTCATGAGGGGTATGGATAACGTGAATTTCAGATACCTTTTCCCGAGGATGGTGACTTTCAAGACTTGGGAGCATACTTTTAAGGTGAGAGGAGAAAGGTTTAAAAAAGTTATGAGGGGCAACGTTTTTTAGAGTGATTCATATGAGGGATGAACTTCCAGAGGAAGTGGTGAATGAGGGTACTGTTACAACATTTAAAAGACATTTAGATAAGTACATGGATAGAAAATGTTTGGAGAGATATGGGCCAAGCACGGGAAGATGGGACTAGTTTAGTTTGGGATTATGGTTGGCATGGACTGGTTGGACCACAGGGTCTGTTTCTGTGCTGTATAACTCTATGACTCCATAAAATGTTGCATTTCTGAAGTATTCTTAGTAATTGCTGCCAGTCACAATCCTCCGAGTTATTTGAACCAATGATGATATTGGCCTTGCAAGGCAATTTAGCAGCTGGTTGCAGCTTTGATACTCTTAGCCCTTGTTCACCCTTTTAGACTGAGCATCCCAGCAATTCTGTAGGTGAAAACCATTACCTTCATCTTCCCCCTGACTTCTCCCTAATGATTTTAAATTTATGACCTCTGTTTGTGAGAATAGTTTTTTTTTCCATCTGCTCTTTTCATCACTCTGAAAACCGTTAGTGGGTTACCTCCCAACTTACCCTATTCCAGGGAGAGTAAATCTAATGTTTTTTATCTCCCCTCATGACTGAATGCCCACATCCTCATCATGGTAACCTACCCCTGTCCCTCTCTGAAGGCATTTACTCTTGTCTGCCTGTAAGTGAGTTCACCTTTAAGGATTGAATGTGCTTTGTGTGTATACAATGTTGTGCCTCCGCCTGGCAGCTGGCCTACTGTGGGGCTGAAAGTTGCACGAGAGCATAAATCAGATAGTTTGCTGCAATGTCTGCTTCATAACTTACAATGTGGTTTACTGTTTTAAATAAACTAACCCACAGAGTTGATCAGTGCGTGACAAGTGGTTGATTATTCCACCACTAAAATGACATTTACTAAAATGGTGTGCTCAGAATTGGCTGCAACACAACAGATAATGTTTCCATAGTGATTGTAATGAGGTCAGCCGGGTGGACCTCATAGAATATGAATTCCCTGTTTGGGGCTGTTTACCTGGTCCAGTCAGGGTGCCCTGGCTGACAGATAGAAACAGGAGGGTCAGGGCTTCTGTTCACTCTGAGAGCTGGCTCTGAGGGAGCTGGATCAGTGTCAAGGCCTCTCCACGTGTAAATAAAGAATGACTTGGTGATGGGACAGTGGCCTCGGTATAGTTGATTCAGTTTTGAGACCTCAGAACCTTCAGTCGCACAATGAATGCCTTAAACTGCTCAAAAATGACAAGGTCGTCAAGTGCTGTTGAGGGAGCAACTCCTTCCTCAGGG
This sequence comes from Ginglymostoma cirratum, assembly GCA_024137785.1. Taxonomy (NCBI): domain Eukaryota; kingdom Metazoa; phylum Chordata; class Chondrichthyes; order Orectolobiformes; family Ginglymostomatidae; genus Ginglymostoma; species Ginglymostoma cirratum. The sequence continues at coordinate 9,829,515 of JAHRHZ010000022.1, forward strand.
TCCCTGCCAAAATAGAGCAGCAACGGTAAATATCTGAGTAGTTCATTCATGGAATCATGTTAGTTCAGTTCAAGAGGACTCTGAAAATGGTCAGTTTTGCTCCAGATAAGGTCAGGTTTCAGTTGCTGAAGTTGTTTCGTGTTGAATCATTTCTACTGGCTTTCCTATCTGCTTGGAAAATTTGCAATTGGATTTGAAAGAACGCCCTCAAGATTTTTCTGAAGCCAACATTTACAAGCCGGAAAATGAAACCACTTTATGGGATTAAAAGAACGCTGATTAAATATAAATGTCTTCATGGCTGTTTGACAAATAGCCGATTTACTCACTCATCTGGGATCTGGGACAGCTGGCTTCTTGGAGTTGAGCATCACACACATTCACTGAACTGCCAATAGAATCTCTACACTGTGGAAGCAGGCCATTTGGCCCATCAAGAGTCACACCGACCCTTTGAAGAGCAGCCCACCTTGCCTCAAGCCCTTACCCTAATCCTGTAACTCTGCATTCCCCATGGCTAACCCCCCCAACCTGCACATCCCTGGACACTATGCGCAATTTTAGCACGGCCACTCCACCTGCACATCTTTGGACCATGGGAGGAAACCAGAGCAAACCTGCGCAGACATCTGAGGAGAATGTGCAAACTTCATACAGTCACCCAAGGGTGGAATTGAGCCCAGCTCCCCAAAGCTGTGAGGCAGCAGTGCTAACCACAGAGCCAGCAGGAACAGGAGGATTGCAAGTTTGTGTCTCAGCAAAGACTGGGAAATCAATGTGATGATTCATGTTAGTAGGCCTCCCCTATAAACCCTCTGATCTGGGGAGGAGCTGGGCCTCCCACTAATCCCCTGCTCAAACATGTCTGGATAGAGATCAAGGAGAGTGGTTATTATAACTGGGTCTCTGGGGAGAACAGCCCTTGGATCTTCGGGTTTGGATGCTGGTTTTCCACTCAATCTAAAATTGCTGTCTGTTGATTCACAGAGTGCAAAGTGAGGACAAAGAAAAGCAATGCATCCCATCCATGAGTTTCTCAGCCCTAGTCCAAGTCCCAGCCCTACTCCACTAAGACACACTGCTCCTGCTCCTGTACGTATGTAATGGAGAAAAGGGCAAGGGATGATGTATCACAGGAAAGAAACCGTCGGGAGAACAATTGCAGGAAAGAAAAGGGATGGGATGTTCTGATCCTGGCAGTAAGACCAGGAAAAGACTGATTGATGACCTCCTAGCCATTTGAAAAGGATTTATTCTCACACTAATGCCAGTGGGGAGTATGAGCGCATTCTCAATCACCTCATTTCCATTCCGGCAGTTGCTGCTGGTATTTGAAATGTTTCAAAGTCCACAAAAGCTTCCTTCAAACCCCGTGAATGCTGGAGACACTCAACAAGGATTGGCAGGCAGCATCTGTGGCGAGAGAGAAACAGAGTTAATGTTTCGAGTCCAGGGCAGCTTTTCTTCTGACCCAGTGATGATGGACCAGGATAGAGTCTGTACCTGTTAACAGACAGATCAATGTCCAGAGGGCGTGGATTGAAAATAATCAGGAAAAGGATTCAAGGGAAGTTGAGAAACCTTTCAGCAGGGTAATGTTGGGGACCTGGAAGTCACTGCTACAGAGAGTGGTAGAGATGGAAAACCTCAAGAAATTTAAAGATAACTTGGTAGCATCATTGATGTACCATAAGCTGTAGGGCTACAAATCAAGAGCTAGAGGGTAGATAGGTTAGATAAGGTCAAATGGGGCTAGATATTCCCTCAAATAAGGCTAGGTAGGTCAAATGGATGCTTTTTGCTGCAGTTAATGTAATATGTTCCTATAAATCAATCACTACTCACCTGTTTCTCCCCTCACCCACCCGAATTCTGTGGGTCTCTGGTAACATTTTGTGTCTTTCAGTACCTTAAGTAGCTGTTGCCTTGGTCCGTCAGTACAACAGACATGAGTTACTGGTCTGACTTCTTATTTTCGTGTAGTTGTTACCAAAGAGTAACGGAGTGCATTTGCAACTTGCCATACTGACTGGAATGGTATTTAGAACAGTTGTGCCTCTTAAAGAGACTGACAGGTGACGGTATGGGAGCTACATGTTAGACTGGGCAAAAACAGGATGACTCAGAATCAGCACAGAGTACCTTTACAGTCGGGCAAGGGAACTTTGTCTGGGCCCAGCAACCACAGTGGAGCCCACTGCTGGTTGTTCTCACACATTACATAGGGTGAAAATAAAGGGTGGATTTTAATGCCCTACCTGCAAACTTGATTAAGTCATTGGGTCTCATCCCACTGTGCCAGAGATTGCAGTGGATGGGGCTGATGCCAACTGTGACAAACAAATCGGTGTGTGGATTGTAGGCACCCAGAAGTCTGTCACTCATAGGCACTCAGTGTCTGATTGAGAGACCCCACTACACTCGCTGTTGAGCAATGCTCCCTACCCATGAAGATGTTAGAAGTGGAAAGTTGTTGGTATTTCCTACAATGGAGCTGTCATCCTGACATTAGAAAGCTAATGGAATGCTGGCCTTTATATCTAGAGGACTGGAGTATATGGATGAAGACATTTTGCAGCAGTTTTACAAAACCCTGGTTAGACCCCACTTGGAGTACTGTGGGAAAATCCTGGCACTATGCCTTCAGAAGGATAGATTGGCCTTAGAGGGAGTATAATGTAGGCTTACAAGGATGATACCTGGACTTGAAGGGTTAAGTTATGAGGAGAGGTTATACAAATTAGGCCTGTTTTCTCTAGAATTTAGAAGGTTAAGGGGTGATCTGATCGAAGTCTTCGACTTATTAATGGAAAAAGAGAGTAGATAAAAATCAATCATTTCCACTGGCTGGGGATTCTAGAACTAGGGGACATAGTCTGAGAATTAGGGCCAGACTGTTCAGAAAGCACTTCCACAGACAAAGGACGGTAGACGTTTGGAACTCTCTTCCACAAATGGCAGTGAATGGTTTATCATTTCATTTTAAATGTGACATTTTATTTTCTTAAGCAAAGGTATTAAGGCTAAAGGCAGGAATGTGGAGTTCGGCCACAGACCAGCCATCTCATTGAATGGTGGAACAGGTTCAAGGGGCTGAATGGCCTACTTCTGTCTCTATATTCGTCCTCTTGGCATGATGAATACTCAGCCCTAGGGTTCATGTCCTGCAAAAAGCTCATTGCTGGTCTGACAGTTAATAGTTAATAGAGGGGCTTCTCTGAAAGAGGCAAGACTGGGGGAATTGGCTAGCCTGACAAACTGGTGTGTTTTATTCTTTATTCGTTAATGGGATGAGGACATCGCTGGCTAGGCAGCATTTATTGTCCATCCCTAATTACCCCTGAGGGCAGTTCAGAGTCAGCCACATTGCTTGTCACATGTAGGCCAGACCAGGTAAGGATGGCAGTTTCCTCCCCTAAGAGGGCAATAGTGAACCAGGTGGGGTTTTCTCCCCCCTGAACAATTGGCAATGCATTCATGGTCATTATGAGATTTTTAATTCCAGATTTTTTTTATTGAATTCAAATTCCATCATCTGCTGTGGCAGGATTCGAACCCAGGTCCCCAGATTAACAGTCCAGTGATAATACCACGAGGCCATTACCTCCCCATGCTCCTTTTGAGAAGAAGCAGCAGCATCCAAAGTCAGCACTGACTCACAGTGGGTGGGAGAGGCTGCAAAGTCACCATTGTCCTACCAGGCCATAGGCCTGCTATGTAATCGGAGAGACTGGTGGCATTGGTGGTTTAACCTGAGGGTCACCATAGCTCAGGTGAGGAGGGAGGTTGAGAAGGAACATCCTTCCTGGTAACCTCAGCTGTTGTGGGAAATTGAACCAAAGCTGGTTAGTGTTACCGAGCATCACAAACCAAGCCATCAAGCCAACTGAGCTAAACCCCACTCCTAGCTGTCGTGATTGTTGAATGCCAGCCTAGGTTGTAATAGGAAAGGTACCTTCATGTCAATGGACTCCAGGACCCAAGGTTACTTGGAGACTATTCTGTTGAATTTTTAAGACCCTTTTATATTTTACAATTAAGGTAGACCACTACAGGGATTTTCAAACTGTCTATATTGAGCTGTCGGAATTGTGATACGTTTGTCTTTATGCTGAATGTTCAGCAGAACTTTGTTGTAATTGATCCTTGCAATCAAACGAAGGCTTTTTTTTAACGTTGCTGTGGAGATGAAAATCCATTTCTGCCCTTGGCTTACAGTTTGTCTTCTCTTTTGAAAATGTAATTACTTTAGCTGGAAAAGGTGTCATTAGTTAAACTCGTCTAACTGTCGATCTATGCAAAAATAAAATCACACTTCGTATTATCGCAATTTGTTTCAATTTAAAAATAGCTTTGTAATGCTCCAGATGCCCTACTGCTAATTACTATGAAAATTCATAAGTAAAAACAAAATACTGTGGTTGCTGGATACATGCATTTAAACTGGGAAATGCTAGAAATATTCAGTAGGCTTGGCAACCTCTGATGAGACAGGAGCAGAGGTAAATCTTTCAGTTAGCGATCTTCTGAGAGTTGAAGGATATTGATGGTTTTAAGCGCAGTTTTTAGTATCATTAAAGATTCCTCAGATATTAACGCAGTTTGAATGTACTTTCAGCAAGACCTGGACAACTTTTAGCTTTAAGCTGATCTATACCACGAACATCAAAGCAATTACCAAAGTGCTGGGCAATGACTGTCTTCAACAAGGGAGAATGTAACCATCTCCCCATGACATTCAACAGTGGTGAATTCACCGTCAACAACATCTTCAGGCTTACCATTGACCAGAAACTGCACTGGACCAGCCGTATATGTCATGTGGCTGCAAGAGCAGGTCAGAGTTTGGGAGCTTTGAGGAGATTAACAAACCTCCTGACTCCCTAAAGCCTGTCCACCATCTCCAAGGCATAAGTCAGGAGTGTGATGGAATACTCCTCACTTGCCTGGAAGATTGCAGCTCAAACAGCACTCTAGAGACTTGACACCTTCCAGGACTGCTTGAACAGCACCTCATCCACCTCCTTCAGTATTCACTCCCTCTGCCCCCAGCTGCTGTTTGCATTATCTATAAGATACACTGCAGCTTTCGTCAACAGCACCTTCCAACCCTGTGACCTCTTCCAGTCTAAAAGGGGCATCTCCCTCATGGGCCCCCTTTCTACATGGGGTGCTGCTTGTCCTGTTGTCTGCCTCCCAGTAATGTCCCCTCCCCAACTATTTGATTTGATTTGATTTGTTACCATACAAGTGCATCAGGGTAACAGAGTACAGGATACAGTGTTAAAGCTGCCGAGAAGGTACAGAGAGAGAGATCATTATTAATGTTAAAGAGGTCCATTTAAAAGTCAGATAGCAGCAGGGAAGAAGCTATTCTTGAATCTGTTTGTACAGATGTACAAACTTTTATATTGTCTGCCTGATGGAAAAGAGGGGAAGAGAGTATAACCGGGGTGGGAGGGCCCTTTGATTGCTTTGTTTGTTTGCTTTCCTGGGGCAGTGGCACACATGGATGGAGTCAGTGGATGGAAGGCAGGTTTGCATGATGGACTGGGCTGTGTTCACAACTCTCTGTATTCCCTTTCAGTCTTGGGAAGAGTAGTTGCACCCCACGCCGCGATGCATCCAGATAGAATGCTTTCTACGGTGCACCTATTAAAAATTGGTGAGAGTCTTTATGGACAAGCTGAATTTCCTTAGTCTCCTGAGGAAGTAGAGGCCTTGCTGTGCTTTCTGACCATAGTGTCAACGTGGTTGAACCAGGACAGATTGTTGGTGGATCATCACTCCCAGGAGCTTGACGTTCTCGACCATCTCTACCTCAGCACCATTGATGCAGACAGGAGCGTGCCCTCCACTCCGCTTCCTGATGTCAATGACCAGCTCCTTCATTTTACTGACGTTGATGGAGAGATTGTACTGTTAAGCAATCAATCTCCTTCCTGCATTCTGTCTTGTCATTGTTTGAGATACAACGTTGGTGTTGTCAGCAAATTTGTAAATGGAGTTGGGATGAAATTTGGCCACACGGTCGTATGTGAATAAAGAGTAGAGTTGGGCCAGCCTTGCAGGGCACCGGTGTTGAGAATTATCAGGGAAGAGACATTGGGGCCTAACCTTACCTACTATAGTCTGCCAGTCAGGAAGCCGAGAATCTAGTTACACAGCGGGAATCAGAGCCTTAGGGCCCGCAGTCTGGAGGTGCGTTTGTTTGGAAGTATGGTGTTGAAGGCGGAGCTGTAGTCAATAAGTAGGAGTCTGAAGTAGGTATCCTCATTGTCCAGGTGTTCCAGGGATGAGTACAGGACCAAGGAGATGGCATCTGCTGTGGACCAATTGCGGCAGTAGGCGCATTGCAAGGGATCAAGCAAACTGGGAGACTGGAGTTGATGTGAGCCATGAACAACTTTCATAAAGATGGAGGTCAGAGCCACTGGGTGGTAGTCATTGAGGCACACTGCATGATTTTTCTTTGGCAGTGGAGGTCTTCTTGAAGCAGGTGGGGACTTCAGATCGTGGTACGGAGAGGTTGAAGGTATCAGTGAATACTCCCACCTGCTGGTCTGCACAGGATCTGAGTGCACAGCCAGGGAACTCCATCCAGGCCGGTTGCTTTCCATGGGTACACCCTTAGGAAGGCCGATCTGACATCTGCAGCAGTGACCGTGGGTACAGGTACATCAGAGCTGATGGGGCAGGTGACATCATTTCGCTGCCCTTCTATTCAAAGCGAGCATAACCTAACTAACAACTGTGCCAGGGTGCCCAGCTCATGGTCCCCATTCCATCCCTAGTCATGCCTCCCTTCTCTGCGAATGAACCCTCCCCCCTCTCCATTTTTCCAGCTTGAGATGCTGGACAGTGCTTGTAGTTCCATTCCTGGCCACTGCTGGTGCTGGCAGGACAACGGAGCAACTGTCCAATTAGATTGCCCGATGACTCTCTGAGGCGGGACTTCTGGGTGTGATTGGCGGCAATGATCTCCAATCAATTAACGCTCCTAAGTGTGTTAAATCTCTGTGGGACAGCTAGTGTCCTCACTGACTCATATAGCAAGGTGGAAACCCTATTCGAGAGAAAATATTTCTGTGAATCCTAGACATCTTTTAATCACCTTTTAATCTTTTTAATTAAGAGATGTTATTAACCACCTGTGAAGCGATTGGGACTTGAACCTGGGTGTCCTCGTTCAGAAGTTGGGACACGACCACGCCGCAAGAACTCTCTAGTATATTTTATATTCTTAATCCTTTCAGAATTTCTGGATACATTGTCAATCCCAGGACAGCTGAATGTGACAGACCAAAAAGTTCAACTGCAACTGAAAACCTGTTGACTGACGGAAATAAGACTCTTCCCACAGATAATAATGGTTAATGAGAAGCAGTAGGACACATGGTTAATTTGAACAGCACAGAATTATACATTGTGGCAGCTGCTGATATTTTGTCCTGCCTTCAGTTTTGGGACATTGTCCAGAGTGAGGCAGTTTTCCTTAAGGATGTTTATGGAACGAGAGCTGGGAGCTAAGAGCCAGGTTGGAGCATCCACTGTCATTCTGATAATCAGACGAGGTGTGAGATCCCAGTGTTTGGACACTTTATACGGATTTGCTAAATTGTTGATGGTCGATATGCCAGTAGAATATTAGACTAAATTATTGGGGAGGAATCTGCAGCCAAAGCTGACGTGCAGATGATCAACAGTCCCTCAAAAGGGCACACTGCGCACATTTGCTTCATTGGCCCTTGCATATAAACCAACGTGACGCACTTATATAGCAACTTTAACACAATGAAGCTTCCTGTGGTGCTTCACATGTAAGTTATCAAACAATATTTGGTACTGACGTGAGATATTAGGACAAGCGACCAATATATTGCTCAAAAAAGGTACAGGTTTTAAGGAAAATGTAACACTGTTCCTCCGGTCTAGTGGATCTGGCAAGCCACTTAATGTTCACATCGGAACAATATTTCTCACAGAATTATTATGCTGTAGAAGGAGGCCATTGGGTCCATCATGCCTGCACCAGCCCTATTATCTGTTGCCTTTTCCCCATGTCCCCTGCACATTATTTCTATCCAAATAGCCATCTGATGTGCTCTTGAATGGTTCAATTGAAACTGCCAGCACCACAGTTCCAGGCAGTGCATCCCATACCCTAAAGTTCTTTACTCACATCACCCCTGCTTCATTTAAAATCATCACTTAGCCCTCTCATTCTTGTTTCTTCTCTGCGACTCTTGGATAGGCACATGGACAATAGTAAAATGTAGGGTAAGCAGGGTAGATTGATCTTAGAGTAGGATAATAGGTCGGCACAACATCGTGGGCCGAAGGGCCTGTACTGTGCTGTACTGTTCTGTGTTCATTTTATTTTACGAGCTTCACCCTATCTACTCTACCCAGCTCACTCATGATTTTGAAAATCTCTATCACATCTCCTCCTGGCTGCCGTCTCTCCAGAGGGAAATGTCCCAGCAGTCAAATCTGTCTGTATAGCTAAAGTTTTGTCATACTTGGAACTATGCCAGTAAATCACTTCTGCTCTCTCTGTCTCCTCAAAGCACTCGCAACTGTCCTATCATAAGGCGCCCACACATTTTCCTTCTGTTCCCCACGATTAGCACAAGCCTGAGACCTCGACACTAACTCAGCCCCAAGGTTGATGACAAGTTCTCAGGGCCACAGTTTGGGAGGGGTTTATCCTTGCTTTCCACCAATTGTTGGAGGGGGCCAGTGGGATGCGAAGAGGCAGCTAGACCAATCACAGCAGCGACAACGTCGTGCATTGAAGACACCCCAATGTACTTCTGAGCAGCAAGTATTGGCTACAATTTGACTTTGAGCCAGACAAGGAGCTGTTGGCAGTGTCATGGTGGGCATGCAGGGTTACAGGGATAGGGTAGGGGTATGGGTCTGGGTGGGATGCTCTTCAGAGGGTTGGTGTTGACTCAATGGGCTGAATGGCCTACTTCTGCTCCTATTTCTTACAGTTCTATTCCCCCTGAGTAATCCATTTCTTCATTTTTTACACTCTGTGAGATTTGAGCTTATAAAGATTCGTCTGACAAGAACCAGAAAAATTGTGTTAGAATGTTTCATTGTTAAACAGGAAGAGGGATATTCAGCTAAGTAGATTTCTGCCCACGATTTGTTATCAACAATGCTGCAATGCTTAGGCAAAGAAGCAACTGCCAAAGTTATTTCAATCATGCTCTCTTCTTTGGTTTCAGGTTATCAGGGACATCTTACTAATAGGTCATCGGCAAGCCTTCGCCTGGGTTGATGAATGGTGTGGTAAGTCCATCTAAATGACTGTACTTGTTTTTAACATTATGTATAGCACTTCATCAATATCTCGTAACCAGAGCTCTCTCTCGTAATGCAAGTGGGAAAGGAGGAGCAAATACGTTTGGCTTCATTGCCGGGTGGATTATGGTTTTTTTGCAGATTCGCTGATAGTTCGACATGTCCAATGCAACACAATAGGGTACATATCTTTGATAGTAAACACTCCATTAGTTTTGGATCTTCTGTTCTGATGAAGGTTATTATGATCTGAAATGTTCACTCTGTTTCTCGTCACTGTGGCTGTCTGCCCTGTGACTATTCCAGCGTTTTCTGTTTCTTCTTTCAGATTTTGAGCAGTATTTTGCTTTTGTTTAGATCTTATTTAGCTTGGAATAAAAATCCAGATCTGCCCTCATCACTGCAACTGGCAGGGGGTAAAGGCTTGTGATCTACTCTTGATCCTAAATTCATGTGGTCAAATCTACGTATAGCTGAGTGCATTCAGATAAACAGGTTCCTACTATGTGCACTTCCATACCTGGGAGATTAATCCAATGTTAACTCCAAAGATGAGAAACCTTCAGTAAACAGATACTATTCATATTTAACTCACAGATGGGTATTATCTGTGCTTGCTCAGCCCCAAGACGCTCAGCCCCAATGCGTATCATTCACATTTTGTTTAACGTATTAGTCAAAGAAAGGGAAAATGCTTGACTAGATACTTATTTTGACAGTCAATTCAAAACAAAAAGGGGAAATTCAGCAAATTCAATTTCCTAAACCCTTCAGACCATTTCAATGTGGATTCGAACAGCAGTTTGGAAAAGTCAGTAGGTTTGCAGACAGCACTGCTGCATTTTTGAGATAACAAGCATGGGGCTGGATGAACACAGCAGGTCAAGCAGCATCATAGGAGCAGGAAAACT
>JAHRHZ010000022.1:9839840-9897103 GCA_024137785.1 Ginglymostoma cirratum
TTGCAGGAGGCCAAGGATGGACATGTCATCTGAGGAATGGGAGGGGGTGTTGAAATGGTTCGCGACTGGGAGGTGCAGTTGTTTGTTGCGAACTGAGCGCAGGTGTTCTGCAAAGCGGTCCCCAAGCCTCCGCTTGGTTTCCCCGATGTAGAGGAAGCCACAACGGGTACAGCGGATGCAGTATACCACATTGGCAGATGTGCAGGTGAACCTCTGCCTGATGTGGAATGTCTTCTTGGGGCCTGGGATTGGGGTGAGGGAGGAGGTGTGGGGGCAGGTGTAGCACTTCCTGCGGTTACAAGGAAAAGTGCCGGGTGTGGTGGGGCTGGAGGGGAGTGTGGAGCGGACAAGGGAGTCGCGGAGGGAGTGGTCCCTCCGGAAGGCAGATAAGGGTGGGGAGGGAAAAATGTCTTTGGTGGTGGGGTCTGATTGCAGATGGCGGAAGTGTCGGAGGATGATGCGTTGGATCCGGAGGTTGGTGGGGTGGTACGTGAGGACGAGGGGGATTCTTTTTTGGTTATTATTGCGGGGACGGGGCGTGAGGGATGTGTTACGGGAAATGCGGGAGACACGGTCGAGGGCGTTCTCGACCACTGTGGGGGGGAAGTTGCGGTCCTTGAAGAATGAGGACATTTGAGATGTGCGGGATTGGAATGTCTCATCCTGGGAGCAGATGCGGCGGAGGCGAATGGATCAACTGTTTATAAATGAATTAGTGTGTCTTCCACTAAGTTTTAATTTCTTAGGCATGGCAAAACACCGTGGAAAGCAAGCTAATGGTCTGCACAGTGTGTGACCTGGCTTTGCAAACATAACCATTGCAAGAACATGGGAATGAGGAGCAGGAGTAGGCCATTCTGCCCCTCAAGCCTGCTCTGCCATTTAATACGATCATGGCTGATCCTCAGTTCGGCCTCAACTCCACTTTTCTGCCTGCTCCCCATAACCCTTCAACCCATTACTCATTAAAAAATCTCCCCATCTCTTCCTCACTTTTACTTAATGTTCCAGTATCCAACGCACCCTGGGGTAGTGAATTCCACAGATTCATAACAAATTTGAGAGAAGTAGATTCTCCTCAATCATTTAAAATGATGAAAGGAATAGATAAGATAGAAGCAGGGAGGTTGTTTCCACTGGCAGATGGAACTATTACTAGGGGGCATAGCCTCAAAATAAGGGGGAGCAGATTTAGGATTGATTTGAGGAGGAACTTTTTCACCCAAAGTGTGTGGATCTGTGGATTTCCCTGCCCAGTGAAGCAATTGACGCTACCTCATTGAATGTTTTTAAGGCAAATTAGATTTTTGAACATTAAAGGAATTAGGGGTTATGGGGAGCAGGCGGTAAGTGGAGCTGAGTCCACAAAAAGATCAGCCATGATGTTAAAGAATGACAGATTTGGCTCGATGGGCCAAATGGCCTACTCCTGCTCCTGCTTCTTATGTTCCTTGTCTCTGTTTTAAATTGGCTATGCCTTTTCCTAAATCTGTGACCTCTTGTTCGAGTTTGCTGCACACAAAGCAACATTGTTCCTACACCTACTCTGTCAATCTCCTTCAGCGTCTTATGTGCCTCAAATAGATCTCCTCTCGTTTGCCTAAACTCCAGATAGTATAGGCCTAAACTTCTCGGTCTTTCCTCATAAGTCTCATCTCTGGCATCAATCTAAACGAACCTCCTCTGAACTGCCTCTAATACAACTACGTCTCTCCTCAAGTAAGGGGACCAAAAGTATATGCAATAATCCAGGTGGGGTCTCATTAGAGCCTCATCCAGTTGCAGTAACACTTCCCTGCTCTGTTCCTTTAGCAATAAATGCCAAAATTCCATTTACCTTAAGATGTTCTGTACCTAATATACTAACTTTCAGTGATTCATGCACAAGGACACCCAGATCTCTCCCCACTGATATACAGTCTGAAATTATTCCCCATTTCAATAATAATCTATTAGATTAGATGAATCTATTCATCTGACCAAATTGATAACCTCTGACTAATACATATATGAAACTTCATCTGCTACATCTTGGCCAATTCACCCACCTAACCACCTAATGTTGGTGAGGCCTCTTCTGGGGTACTGTATCCAGTTCTGTTATAAGAAGGATATCATTAAGCTGGAGATGGTTCAGAAGAGATTTACCAGGATGTTGCCAGGAATGGAGGGTTGAGTTACAAGGAGAGGCTGGGTACGCAGGGACTTTTTTCACTGGAGTGTAGGTGGTTGAGGGGTAACCTTACAGAGATTTATAAAATCATAAGGGACATGGATAAGGTGAATGGCAGATGTCTGTTCTTGTATAGGGGGATTTCTAGACTAAGGGCCGTATTTGTAAGGTGAGAAGTGCGTCTGTGGCAGGATCAAAACCTCATTTGAAAATTTAGCCCAAAGAATTTGTGGGTTTAGCCGAAGCTCAACAATTGGAAACATTCACCCCACCTCCCCCTGCACTGTCACTGCCTGGTCCCACTGCATGCTGCTCACATTTTCTGTTTCCATTAGTAAGGTGACTGGCTCCAGAGATGCCAGAGACTTGAAACCATCTCGAGTGCAGGTTGCCAGGGCAACTGATTCGGGAAAGAAAACGACTTTGACAAATTCTCACTAGAAGTGCTGCAGGTTAAATTGGAACGTCAGCAATGTGAAGTCAGGACTAATTTGCAGCTCTTTGACATTTCTGCTAGTCCACCTGCCCCTACTAAAGGAAGAAAAGTGCTGAATTAGCACTGTTTATTAGACTGTAAAATACGTACACACCAATCTATAACTATTGTAAAGGGCTCTTGTGGTGCAGTGGTAGTGTCCCTACCTCTGAGCTTAAAAAGGCTGGATTCAAGTCCCACCTTCCCCAGAGTTGTGACATCACAGGTTAATTGAGAATATTTTAAAATCAGTTGATGCTTTCTGCTGTGTGGAGTCTGTGTCATAACTCCTTGGTTGGGTTAGACAGGGGAGACCATTGAGCAAACACAGAAGAGGTTCTGTTACAGGTAATAGCACCTCTGAATTATCCTGAAGCTAATCAACAACAACCTGCATTTGGCTGGCACCTTTTTATTATAGCAAACCCATCCCAAGGTGCTTCACGAGCAATGATCAAATAAAATATGATATGGGGAGATTTGGCCAGCTGATCTAAGGCTTTCTCAAAGGTTGAGGTTTGAAGGAATATCTTAATTGAGGAGACTGACGTAATAACTTAAGAAGCCTTTGGCCTGTTGAGCCTGCTCAGCCACTAAGATCATGGCTGAGCTCGTCCATAAACAACATTTTCCTGCCCAAGTCCCAAGATCCGTCAGTGTTCAATGATTTGTCAGTAACTGAGGAGTCACTAATTTCAGACTGTATATCAGTGGGGAGAGATCTGGGTGTCCTCAGTGACTGAGGATCTGCGTACCCAGCCTCTCCTTGTAACTCAACCCTCCATTCCTGGCAGCATCCTGGTAAATCTCTTCTGAACCATCTCCAGTTTAAAGATATCCTTCTTATAACAGAACTGGATACAGTACCCCAGAAGAGGCCTCACCAACATTAGGTGGTTAGGTGGGTGAATTGGCCAAGATGTAGCAGATGAAGTTTCATATATGTATAAGTCAGATGTTATCAGTTTGGTCAGATGAATAGAAAGGTAACTTATTATTGAAATGGGGAATAATTTCAGACTGTATATCAGTGGGGAGAGATCTGAGTGTCCTTGTGACTGAGGATCCCCAGGGCTCTGGGGCAGAGAATTCCTGCAATTTGCAAAACTCTCAGTGAAGACATTTCAGCTTTCAGTCCAAAATGGCCGACCCCTTACCCTGAGACTGTGCTCCCCAAGTTCTAGATCAGCACTTCCCGAACTCTGACCCCATATCGAGGCTTGAAAACTGTTACGACCGCTCAGTGGAAGGGGAAGGGGCCGCGAGAGCGAGAACACAGTTGTTACGACTCATTTCGGGAGCTACGGTACCATTGCTGTCTCTGTGCTTCAGAGCCCAAAACTTCAGTCCTGAACAACCCCCCCCCCCGCCTCCTCTCCACATCACAAACCCCCAACTCCACCAAACTTTGGCCAGATGTTCCAACATCTCCAGTCGGGACAAAACAGCCTGCCGCACCATCTAGGAAACTTTATATATTTCAATGACTGCCCCTCTTGCCCTTTTGAGATCGAGAGAATATAAGCGTCTCCTTAAACGGCCCTAGCATCCCAGGAAGCAGAGAGGCCGAGGACGGGAACTGCAGTGCTTAGGGTCCAGGCAGCCGAAGGCCCGGTCACCATTGGTAGAACGATGGTATTCGGGAATGTGCAAGAGTCCTAAATAATCAGCCAACCCGCCATCTCTGGATTCACTGATACCGGGTCCTTTGGTATTGATGGGTGCCTCCCAGTGGATCAGTAAAAGAGGACATGAAGATCAGGAGAGGTAGGTCCTTATACACCGTTTATTCCTCCCTCCAGAACAAATTACCAGGATGTTAAAGCAAGGGACCTGTAGATAGTTTCAAATCGACCTGTTTTGAGGTGATATGAAACAGATGGGCCTTGAATCTAGGCCTCTTGGTCCAGAGGTAGTGACACCGCCACTGTGCAACAAGACTCCTTAATGAGATTAACAAATTGATCGGGGTAAAGACTGCTGATGCTGGCAGTAAGAAAGAGAATGTGAGGATAAGGCCTTAAGCCTGATCTAATACTAATTCCAGTTAGTGGGATTTTCTGATGATCCTAGTGGTTATAAACTGCTTCTGTCCTACATGCCTGTTGAGATTGAAACTGACTTCATTTCCCCAAAGAATATAAATAATACAACAGTGTGTAACAATGCTGCATCATTACTGATTTGCTTCCAGGCCACTTTGATCAATGGAATCAATGGTGTTAGGACCTATTAGCCCAGGCCACTTTCCTGGTCTAGTTTCAGGTACTTGGGCTGACAGACTTTGATTACTTGTTGTCATGGACTCCACACGCTCAACAGCGTTTGCGAAAGACTGTCTTGTTCTGGAGGATCGAGTTCAACTGCTTCCCCAACCTATACCATATGAGGACGCCGAACGAGTTCCTGTTGTAATCTCCTGGACAGGGTTGCCACCTATGGTTGTTTGGAGACGTTGCATTGAGTGAATGCCACCCTCCAATCAGTGAACACCTTTCTCCCCATTGGCTGAATTTGAACATGAGAACAAAAGCTTCGTTTGTCTTCACAGTCCCAGTGGTACGCCGGTCAGAGATGCTCACGCAGTGGCACCCAGGTCACTCATCAATACTTGCATCTCCTTTTGCATGGCTCCCAACACTAACTCAAACAAACATGGTGGTGCAGGACAATGAGCGAGCTGGAAAGCAGCACAGAGAAAGAAGGGGTGGGAAGCATTCAATAATGAGGAAAACTTGAGTTGTTTTGAACTCACAGGGAAACGCAACAATCTTCTGTTTCAGGTGCTTTCCCAGATCTAATTTTTCTGAAAGGGGAGGCGATGGCCTCGTGCTATTATCGCTGGACTATTAATCCAGAGGCCATGATAATGTCCTGTGTTCAAGTCCTCCCACAGCAGAAGATGGAGTTTGAATTCAATAAACATCTGGAATTGGAAGTCTAATGATTTTTTTGTTTTATTCATTAACGGAACGAGGGCGTTGCTGGCTTGACAGCATTTATTGCCCATCCCAAATTGCCCAGAGGGCAGTTAAGAGTCAACCACATTGCTGTGGGTCTGGAGTCACATGTAGGCCAGACCAGGTGAGGATGGCACTTCCCTCCCCTAAAGGGCATTAGTGAACCAGGTGGGTTTTTCCCCCCAACAATTGGCAGTGGATTCATGGGTCATCATTAGTTTCTTAATTCCATACGTTTTGATGAATTCACATTCCACCATCTGCCTTGGCGGGTTTTGAACCTCCTCCCCATAATATTATTGGGAACTCTGGATTAACAGTCCAGCAATAATACCACTAGGCCATTGCCTCCCCTGACTGTGAAACCCTTGCTGATTGTTGGGGGGAAAACCGACCTGATTGACTAATGTACTTTAGGGAAGGAAACTGCCATCTTTACCTGGTCTTGCTTTCACGTGACTCCAGACCCACAGCAATGTGGTTGACACTTAACTGCCCTGTGGGCAATTAGGGATGGGCAGCAAATGCTGGCCTAGCCAGTTATATCCACATCCTGCGCATGAAGGTACAAGGTGGATCAAAAGTAAGCATTTGTTTCTGAAACAGTGCTTGCCTTGCTGAATTACACTAATAGATATGTTTACACCACCAAACTAACAATCAGTTTAAAGACTATTATTGCTGTTTATTGTTAACCAGGCTCCCTTGAGTTCACTGAAACGTTACTGTGGTGTAATGAACAGCATACGCATTATGCAAAGTTTTTCTTTCTCTCAGCAGGGGAAATATTTGCATTGTCTTGGCAAAACCTACGGCATTTAATTGCTTACGTACTCAATGTTCTCGACATTGGTCTGAGCTCTGACAATCCCACTGGGCCGGTAGTGGTGATGGGGGAGGTTCTGACTCATTGTGAAATGTTCCTGATTATGTGCGTAACCCAGAAAGAATTCCTTTTGGTCTGAGGGTGACCATTTTGTATTCCATGGGGTTGTGACTTGCAACCTCTGACCTCACGTCTCATCCCGTGAGAATGAGCAAAAGGAACCATCTCATTTTAGGATTGCCCAAAGGGTAGGCCTCGCCTGGTGGGCATTAGGCCTCAGAATCTGCTGACCTCTGATTAACCTGCGGTTTCTGGTGACACAGGGTCATGAACCGCCAAAGCCTGTGATAAGGCCAGATACCTGGCCTCTGCGCCTGTCAGCTCTCAATTGGCGGACCCTCAGCTGAGTTACCTCACTTGTGAGGGGGAGGGAGAAGTGTGTCAAGTTGCTAGCAAACAGGCTCCCTTCAAAAAAGAAGGGAAAATTGTAATGATATGTTATGAGCAGACATGCTTAATTCCAATTAGAGTGAGGCCTCAGAAAAAAATGAGCAGGCGAAAGGCAGAAGAATGGAAAGCAATTCTCCAAAGCAACTGACATCACCAACACTAAATCCTAATTGAGCCTGAAAGATATCATTAGAGGCATCTCCTCCCCCAACCTTCGTGTGTACCTGTTTCGAAAGCCTGGTTTCGAAAACTACCAATACGATTCAGAGGCGTCATCGCATTATTTGTACATATTATACTGCACATAGCAGTGTTGCCAAAAGTAGAATATTGTGCAGTTCCCCCCACCCGCCACCACCCGCTTCCTCATTGGGCAAAACAAAACCTGAGTCAGACACTTTTTGTTTCCTGAAGCCTGCGGCCACTTCAAATTGCAACACCTCGGGCTTTCACTCTGCTTTGCCCTTTCTTCACCTTCACAGTGTGACTGATGTGGATGCTGAACTCTGGCGGACAGCGAAGCAAAATTTAAGAAAAGCCTTCAGGCCCACACCACCAAAGTGGTTTGCAAAAGAAATATTCGGATCTCACAAGCCTTAAGTATTTCATCAGCAGTATGGGGAGGTCTCGATTTACAAACGTCCAACTAATAGCACTCACGTTTACAAGTGTGACACGGTTTTAAAATTTTGAAGATCGGAAATATGACCATTTCCTGTATTTACAAACAATTGCTTTCTATTGTCCAGCATTGTGTTTGGATTTGTGTACAAATCAACTTCATACAATCCCTACAGAGCAGAAAGAGGCCATTCAGCTCATCCAGTCCCCATACCGATCCTCCGAAGAGCATCTCACCCAGACCCACCCCTTCTACCCTACACCTCTAACCCTGCATTTCCCATGACTAACCCACCTAGCCTGAACATCCCTGAACACAATGGGCAATTTAGCACGGCCAACCCACCTAACCTGCACATCTTTGGACTGTGTGGGAGGAAACCGAACAGCCGGAAGAAACCCACAGAGTAGAACCCATTTGCAACCCAGGGACAGTCTGTAAAGCTGTTTGGGATGTCCTAAAGTGATAATAGACACTTTTACCTTCCTGCATTTGTTCAAGGGTTTCACAGCTAATTATGATTTTTAAAAGGCGGTCACTATTATTTAGGGGAAAAGTTCAAGGTTGTTTTGTGACCAGCAAAGCCTCATATCATATAAATCCCTACAATGTGGAAGCAGACCATTGGGCCCATCAAATCCTCACTAACCGGCTGAAGGGCATCCCACCCATACTCACCTCCCTACCCTATAAGCTTGCATTTTCAATGGCTAACCCACCTAGCCTACACATCGCTGGACATCACGGGCAATATGTCATGGCCAATCCACTTTGACAACTGTGGGAGGAAACCCACGCAGACACGGGGAGAATGTGCAGACTCTACACTGACAGTCGCCCAAGGGTGGGATTGAACCTGGGCTCCTGGCGCTATGAGTCTGCAGTGCTGACCGCTGTGCCACCCACGAATGGAAAATTAACAACTAGCAACTTTTCTTGAGAAAGGAATGTTGTTTAAGACTATTGTGCTTCTTTGAGTAGTGCGTTGGGGTTTTTGGACAGGTTAAGCCAGTGACCAAAAACTCGTCAGATGGACTATAACGTGGGAAAGTGTAAGGTGATGTGCTTTGGCAGGAAGAATAGAGGAGCTGAATATTGTTTAAATGGAGAAAGACTGCAGAAAGCTATGGAACAGAGGCATTTGGCATTTTCATCCATGAATCACAAAAAGCTAGCATCCAAGTTCAGCAAATAATAGAGAAGGCAAATAGAACGTTGGCCTTTATTTCGAAGTAAATAGAGTATAAAAGTAGAGACGTTTCTGGAATACTGTGAACAGTTTTGGACTCTTTATGTAAGGAAAGATATACTTTCTCCATTGGAGGCAGTCCAGAGTGGGTTCATTAGATGGATGCCAGGTATGGGGGGACTGCCTTATGAGGAAAGGTTAAATAGCTTAGGCTTGCATTTATTGTAACCAAGAAGAATGAGAGGCAATCTAGTCAACATTCTTAGGGGTAGATACGGAAAGGTTGCTTCACCTCACGGGAGAGTCTACAACCAGAGGACATAATCTCAGAATAAGGGAGGTAGCACATTTAAAACAGAGGTGAGAGGAATTTCTTCTCTCAGAAGCTAGTTGGGATTCTTTACTATAGAGAGCAGTCAAGCCTAAAAAGTTAGGGACTCGAGGCTTTTGGAGGAAAAAGCAGGAAAGTGGATTGTCTGATCAGCCGTGACCTCAGTAGATAGGAGCAGACACAATGGGTTGAAGGGCCTACTCATGCTGCCAAGTCCTCTGGTCTTCTGGAAGTAAACTCTATTGAATGACCAGAACAAAGTCCCCAGCTCAAAGGACCAGCATGATTATAAGAAAGTTATTTGTTGCAATCATAAGAACATTTATCAGCCTAGGACACTGAACTGTGCTTTTCCTCCAATTAGTAACTAAGCACCTTTTAAAAGGTAATGAGGGCCAATTCACTCACATGCTCCCAGCTGGGAACTGCAGTTAAGCAAAGCTGTCATTGTTTGTATTGTAGCTCTGCCTTGAAAAAGCACTCTCTGGGAAAGGAGCTGCCTGCTGGAGCTTTGACATCAGTGAACGTCTGTTCTGTTGATGTGGAATACTCATTTTGTATTTCTGACAGATCCATACTGACTTCGGAAGCTGAAGAATCAAATTCCACAATCTTTATGTCTTTCACGGCCTGTTTCTCAAAGGTGACTGCTCCGTTCAGGGCTTGAGTGGTGCTCAATGTCTAATCCATTCAGAGCTTTTACATTTCAAGTTCCGAAACTATTCCACAACCTGTCTTCATAAATTGGACAGATGAGGTTGCTTTTGGACTGCCAGAGCCCTATTTGCCATGCAGCTCCATTTTTGTTTTTTACTATTTGAGTCATGGAAACTGAAGCTTTTGTTGACTTCCAAAGCACCATATTAATCTTCCAAGTCACAGTCAATTCATAGCTGGGAGTTTTGTGGCTCAACGATAGTGTTCCTACCTCTAGGATAGAGGCTTTGGGACCGAGACCCATCTACGTCAGAGATGTAGGAACAGAGTGAATAAAAATAATTCTAGAACCAAATACAAAAGCCTTTTTCTTTTTAAAAACATATTTCCACTGCAGTCACTGCTCAAGTAATCAACATATATAGTTTATAACGAAAACAGAAATCGCTGGAAAAGCTCAGCAGGACTGGCAGCATCTGTGGGGAGAAAGCAGAGTTAATGTTTCGGGTTGAGTGACCCTTCCTCAGAGCTCGTAGAATATATATTTTATAATTTATACTTCATGTTAAATTATTTGCATGGCAGTTCCTTGCTTTCAGTAACTGCTAGGTGTTTGTCACCTATTGTTGGTGGCCAAGAGATGGCTGTCAGGTTTGTCTTAGTTTCCAAGACCTGGTCCATGGATCTCCTTTGGGTCTGTGCTTATAGACGTAATACTGCTGTGGTTTGCACTTGCCTCCTGCAGGGCTACCAAAGACAGAGCTCTCCCAGTCTTACTGCCTGCCCACAGCCATATAAAGAAGTAGTAGGCCATTCAGCCCCTTAAGTCTGTTCATGGCTGATCTGAACAGAACCACACATGATGACCTTTCACCTCCTTGTTTAACATAGGATCCCTACAGTGTAGGAGCAGGCCATTCAGACCATCAAGTCCACACTGCCCGTCCAAAGAGTATCCCACCCAGACCCACCCCAGGTACTATGGGCAATTTAGCACGGCCAATCCACCTAACCTGCACATTGTTGGACTGCAGGAGGAAACTGGAGCACCCGGACACAGGGAGAGCATGCAAACTCCACACAGACAATCGCCCGAGGGTGGAATCGAACCCAGGTCCCTGGCGCTCTGAGGCATCAGTGCTAACCACTGACCCACTGTGCCTACCTATCTAGCTCCATCTTAAAAATATTCAAGGGTTCAGGTTCCACCACCTTTTTCAGGAAAAATGTTCCAAAGACCCTTTGAGAGAAACAATTTTGCCTTATTTCTCTTGTCAATGGGTGACACCATGTTTTTAAATAGTGACACTAAGTCCAAGATTCTTGTATAAGAGGAAACATCCTCTCCACATCTATCCCGTCAAGGCTCCTCAGGTTCTTGTATCTTGTGATACAGTGGTAGTGTCCCTGTCTCTGGACCAGGAGACTCCAGTGGCATGTCATAACATCTTTGAACAGGTTGGTTAGGAAACATCTTAAAAGATGCAAATGGCCAATATACAGCTTATTGAATTTCAGGACAACAATGATTGGTCAGTTATTCATCTTCATACAGAATGTGTTACAATAACAATAACAATGCCCTTGCTAGTTGTAACTGTGTTGTGGGTATATCTGCACATGTACATGTGGATTATAGTGGCCACTTTTAATGACAGCACTTGAGTGTCGGGAACAGACACCGTGTTCTTATACAGTGAACGGTTATGTCCAGAAGGATGTTCATGAATTGGAATCAGTTTGGAGAAGGTTACTAGACTAATGGCTGGAATGAGTGGATTGCCTTATGAGGAAAGGCTAGACCGGGCTCGGCCTATATCCTCTTCTTTCTTCCCCTTTGGAGCACTATGAATCTTTGGAGTGCTTTTACTCAAAGGCAGTGGATGCAGAATCTTTAAATATTCCTAAGGCAGTGCTAGAAAGATTCTTGATTTCCAAGGGAATGAAAGATTATTGGGGGACGCGCAGAAAACATAGAGTTGAGGTTAAAATCAGAGCAGCTATGATCTTATTGAATGGGAGAGCAGGCTTGAAGAGCCGAGTGGCCCACTCTTGTTCCTTGTTTCTGTGTCCACGGTGGCTCAGTGGTTACCACTGATGCCTCACAGCCCCAGGGACCCGGGTTGGATTCCATCCACGGGCGATTGTGTGGAGTTTGCACATTCTCCTGTGTCTGCGTGGGTTTCCTCCCACAGTCCAAAGATGTGCAGGTTAAGTTGTTCGGCCTTGCTGAATTGCCCACAGTGTTCATAAGTGTGTAAGTTAGATGGATTAGCCATGGGAAATGGAGAGATAAGGGGATGGGCCTGGGTGGGATGCACTTTGGAGGAGTGGTGTGGACTTGTTGGCTGGTTCCCACACTGTAGGGATTCGTTGATGTCCTGCAGTATACTACCTGGGATGCTAATGGAGGCAGATTTGATTGTGCCTTTCAAGAGAGAATTGAGTAGGCAACTCAGGGAAAAAAATGTATAAGGCTGTGGGGAGAAAGGTTAGGGTTGTGGGAGAGCTGGTCGCTTGCTCTTGGAGAGATCCAGCATGCCTGAAAGGGCCAAATGGCCATCTCCTGTTTTGTAGCCATTCTATTACTCCACGATCTTGTGATGAAATGCCCCCTTGCCCACATTCCTGGCAGACATCTGATGGTTAAGAAAATGATGTCAATGATTTTAGTCCGAGAGCTAGGCTCAGTGAGTATCCCTGTGAATTAACCAGCCACTAAAGGTCATTAATGACATTGTCCTCTCCACACATTTCTTCACAAGTCCCAGCCCAAGGCCCTTTTAGTCAGGCACTGACATCACTACAATTAATGAGTGCCAGTCATTGTAGGCTTCAGGTAGCGCATAGGCATGTTTCTTTTCTGAGTCAAGTGGGAGATGCTTACAGCAGAGAATGTAATTTGCCTGTGTCTGTATTCAGGGGGACTTTCCACAAGCACTCTTGTATGATCAGTTAGCACATGGAAGGCTGTGGGAAAATTCTGCTCCATCAGTAATTCCTGGGTTTAACTCTCCATGAAAAACAAAAAGCCAGAGGGTTATCTTTACTCATTGCAGTGTTCTGCCATAGAATCTCTACACCATGGAAGCAGGTCATTCAACCCATTGAGCACACACCAACCCTCCAGACAGCATCCCATACAGACCCAAACCTATCCCCTCTTCCAGGCCAATATCTAATGAGCCAGGACAACTAAAATCCAGCTGGGGAAGGGTAGTTTTTGTCTGGTTTCCAAACCTATCGATAGAGTGATTGGGGCTAGGTTGTGCCACTACATCTCCGAGAAAGGTGGCAATGACCCTCCAATCCTTTAATGTCATTAGAAACGATATTGTTCCCCTGGGACTACACCAGTAACAGGGCAGTCTTCCTGTGCCAGACTTATAATCTCTGAGAGGGCATATTGGGCCCAGTTTGCCAATTCTGGATTGAACTTAACAGAGTTATCACTAGGAACACCTAACAGAGCAGACTGGAGAATGAGACAGAGAGAAAATAACCTGCCCTTGGAAGACCCTGGTTGATGGTGCTTCTGTATTTCCTGATCTGAACAGCAGCAAATCCACTCCTGGATCTGCCAAAAACAGCTTGAGCCACAACCACTGAGTTTGCCCTGAATGTTTGCGACAATACAGGTCAAAATAGGAGAGATAAAAGGTACTGCAGATGCTGGAGAATCCGAGATAACAAGCATGGGGCTGGATGAACACAGCAGGTCAAGCAGCATCATAGGAGCAGGAAAACTTGACGTTTCAGGATGAAGGGTTTAGGCCCGAAACGTCAAGTTTTCCTGCTCCTATGATGCTGCTTGACCTGCTGTGTTCATCCAGCCCCATGCTTGTTATCTCAGGTCAAAATAGGGTTGCTTGTACTGTCTTGCTCTAATGTTCTCGCTCATTCTCTCATATTCTCACTTCTGTCACCTTAATTCTCTTAAGAAGACTAATACCTGAAACATTGACCACTCCTTTCCTACAGATGCTGCCTGGCTTGCTGTGTTCTTCCAGCCTCCTGTTTGTCTCCCTCATTCTCTCTCACTCTTTCATATTCTGTCTCACTCTCTCATGATCTCTGTCACTCTTCAATATTTGAACTCACTCTCTCATCTTCACACTCACTCTTGCATATTCCTATTCAGTCACTCACTCTCACATTCTCTCTCTCACTTTTTCACCCTTATTTCCTCACTCCCTGTCATTCCCTCTCATTCCCTCTCACACTGTCTATTGCACTGTCTTTCTGTTGCACTGTCTCTCTCTGTCGTACTCTTTGGTAGAGACATAAACAGAGAAACATAAAAAACAGGAGCAGGAGTATGTCATTCAGCCCACTGAGCCTTCTCTGCCATTCATTATGATCATGGTTGAACATTCCACTGAACAGACTGTTTCTCTTGTCCCCCCCATATCCCTTGAGTCCTTGATTCCCCAGGTGCTATCTCCAACTCCTTCTTGAACTCATGCAATGTTTTGGTTTTGGCTACTTTCTGTAGTAATGAATTCCACAGGCGCACGACTCTCCGGGTGAAGAAATTTCTCCTCATCTCAGTCTTAAATGGTTTACCTTATATCCTTGCCCACTGTAACCCCTGGTTTTGGACTCCCCAGTCCTAGGGGACATCCTTCCTGCATCCATCTTGTCCAGTCCTGTTAGAATTTTATAGGTCTCCATGACATCCCCCTCATTTTTCTGAACTCCAGCAAATACAATCATAATAATCCAAGCTTTCTTCATAGATCAATATTACCATCCCAGAAATCAGTCTGATAAATATTTGCTGCATTCCTTCTATAGCAAGAACATCCTTCCTCAGGTATGGAGACCAAAACTGTACACACCATGTCAGGTGCGGTCTCACCAAGGCCCTTTACAATCACAGAAAGACATCCCTGCTCCTGTACTCGAATCCTCTCACAATAAAGGCCAACATACCATTTGCCTTCTTTACCACCTGCTGCACCTGCATGCTTACCTTCAGCAACTGTTGCACAAGAACGCTTAGGTCCCGGGCTGCACACACCCCTCTCCCAATTTACAGCCATTCAGGTAATAATCAACCTTCCTATTTTTGCTAGCAAGGTGGAAAACCTCACATTTATCTACGTTATACTGCATCTGCCATACCTTTGCCCACTCACTCAGTTTATCCAAATCACACTGGAGCATCTCTGCATCCTGCTCACAGCTCACCTCTCACCCACCTTTGTGCTGCCTGCAGGTTTGGAGATATTACATTTAGTTTCCTCATCTGTATCATTCATGTGTATTGTGACAAACTGGAGTCTAAGCACAGATCCTTGTGGTATCCCCTAGACACTGCTACCATTCGTAAAAAGACTCATTTACTCCTCGTCTTTGTTTCCTCCATTCCCTCTCTGCCAATCCGTTTTCTGTCCATCTCAATATACTATCCCGATCCCACATACGCTGATTTTACACACTAACCTCTTAGCCACACAATCGTCACATGCATGCACGTAGCCTCTCACTCACATGCACTACATGAACGTTCACACACACACATATACACACACATACAGATGCACATACATTTACACACCCTCTTCATCACACAGACACACACACTTCACACTCACGCCTGCACGCTTCACGCTCACACCCATACATTTCATACACAAACACTCATTTCATATTCAGACACATATTTCACACACATATTTCACGCTCACACACACACTTTAATGAAGGTGCAAAAAATAGTTCATGTTCACTGCCAGTAATATAGAAGTATAAACGGTATTCCCTCTAAATATCCCCAAAACACACGCACATAAATGCACTGACGCACATGTGCGCGCGCACACACACAGACACTCTCTCTCACACACACACATTTACACACACATGCACAGACACACACACAGACACATGTATACACACACAAACACACACTGCACTTACTCACACACACCCCTTCACACCTCCATTGTTGCGCTGAAGTCTGAGAGGAAGATTAACATGTGTGTAGAAGGGTCACTGGACCCAAACATTAGCTCTGCTTTCTGTCCACAGATGCTGCCAGACCTTCTGAGCTTTTCCAGCAATTTCTGTTTTTGTTTGTGATTGACGTGTCTGATACTGCCGGGGGCAAACTGTTGGGGGGAAGTAAACATCCTGGGAGCTTTAGAGGAAAGGGATATGTTTCGCTTGTATTTTGAATGGAGCATTGCTGGTGTTAGGAAACAAGACTGGTTGTATGGGTGGGGTGCTTGGGGGAGTCATGTGATGCGACGTGTACAAACTGACAGCAGACAGTTGGTAACTTCAGTGAGAAATGTTCTAACCGAGAAACGGGCCTCTCATTTCCTCTCTCCTGTGCTTGATTCTTGAATGGTAGAGTTTAGGTAAATCTCCATTTCATTTTTCTGTCCTCTGACGTTGTGGTACAATAGTTACCGTGGGGTTTCTTCAAGCAATGTTTGTGGTTACATTTAGAATTCAAGGACTCAGCGATGTTGGCAAGAGACCCTATGCGTTGTTGGATGGCGCTGATGTTACAACACATTGCATCGCCATGACAACGAGGCTGTTCTAATTTAAACGTGACCACTTCAATCAAGAACATACCAATCTATTTTTATTCAAGACTGCTTGAGATACTATACACCGAACCACCCATCCCAGCCTAACCTCAATCCAAAGTTGGTCATTGAAGGACGCCATTTTAGTGCAATCCAAAATATAATTGTGAATTATATGAGCATTATTTCCATAATGTCAAATGTTGCATTTACATTAGAGCAAGATGACTATGGGAGTAAACTAGAGCTTGTAACTACTGCTCCCCAGGAGCAATGTAGGATTAGGAAGGATACCAGGTAACGGGAACTTACAGACAGAAATAATGTGCACATTTTGATGTAAGAGAGTTCAGAAGATAAGGTTCTGCAATGTCAGAAAACAGCCAAATGAGTTGTTGCGGTCTTCTAGTCTAATTTATTTGACTGAAAATCCAAGAACAGATTATTCCTGTTTATTAGTCCCATTGCCATTAAACATGATTCAGTGAAGAAAATGGAAAATCAAAATTCACACCAGTACGCTCTTACCTGATGGTTCTTGCTGTTCTAAATCAAGTAAAACAGAAGAAATGTCGTGACTGCTCATTGCCATTTACTTGTGCATAGTCTGAGGGAAATGGACTAATGAGATATCACACTGTATAGCTTGTGACACCAGAAATAACAGCCTTGCTCCTTGCATCAAAGTTACACTAAAATCCCTCCATAAGCTTCTAAGAAATTACTTTGCAGGGAGATTTGTCTTAAAGAGGACATCTGCATTAATTCACTTTTTCAGTCAGACAGCTTGTCAGACCAAATGTCGATCTGAGTCACAGCTCATAAACCTTATTCTAGACTTCTGATTTTACAACAGACAGTATTTACAGTTCAGCACACGAAGAGGCAAGTTTCTCTGGGTCAGCTTGATTTCAAGCTTTCATGCGGGATTCACTGGAAAATGGCACCTGAACCTTTTGAGAGCTCTGGTCAAAATGAAATTGGTGAAACTATAATTAAATTGTTCTCAATGCATTCTTGCTCATTCTCAAGTCCCCACAGTAGCACTTGTGTAATTTAAACTGTGGTTAATATTGTCTCCTGTCAAACTGCTCTGGCAAATTAAGCGAAGCTCTTAACCATTCTCTGCTGCTAATTGCTCACTTACACGAAAATGTCGGCAATCTGGCTGCTTAGTTGCTGTCAAAATATTCTGCTGGAGTATGGAATGAGAAAACCACAGTGCTGCTCCTTTCCTAGATGTGACATTTCCCCTGAGATCTTGAAATAAATATGGTTGTCATCTGTGTTTTTCTTTCCTGACCTTTAATAACAACAGTGCTTGATCATCTTGACAATAGCCCTAAAATGGGCACTGCACAGATCTGATGGCTGCACCATTTCCATTTAAGTTGCTGAGTTCCTCTGCTCGAAATGACGCTGGAGTTAAAAACTGTGGCACTGAACTAAACAAACGCAATCCTGTCTTACTACAGTGTGTCACTTCTTAGAATTTGAACCTGTCTCGCCAGGACAAGAAACCCACAAGATTCAGCAATTAAAATTGGGAAAGTTGTAAAGCTGATCTAATTGGGTCTGGTTGAGTTGTGCCCATACTTTGTACTTGAGAAGTTTATCTGGTATTCAGTACACCATTTGACTTGGGCAACAGGAGACTAAGTGTTCCGTTAGATAGCAGCGGTTGTGTGGTATTTCCAGATGACAAGAGGCTTTACTCCATCAAAGGATTGGACAAGTGAGGTCCTCCCTTTCCTTGCATGGGCACAGTGCTTCCATTGCACCAACTGGCTAACTCTGTTTTAAGTAGTGAAGGTGCTATTGACAGATGTAAATTCTTCATTGTGCAAACAGGGGACGGAGATGGTCTTTGTGCTTGGGTGGTTCAGTTGGTCATCCAATGGGTAACTGTACCATCAGAGTTCCCCATTGTTGGCTACATGTCATGGCAACTGGAAGTCATCAGACTCTCCGATGAGTTAGATTATTGATTGAATCAAGGGTTATGAGGGAACATACCTAAATGTGTGATTAAGGCCAAGATCAGATAAGTTATTGAATGTGGCAGAAGGCTCGATGGATCAATTGGCCTACTCCTATTTCCCAAGGCTGTATGGACCCAACACCTTCCACTGCCACATTGCCCACTCTCCCACGTGTATGAACCCAACACCTTCCATTGTCACATTGCCAACTCTCCCACCTGTATGGACGCAACACTTCCACTGCCACATTGCCAACTCTCCCACCTATATGGACCTAACACCTTCCATTGTCACATTGCCAACTCTCCCACCTCCCGAGCTAACTCAGTTCTAGTGAGTGACGAGGTTGAACTGACCTGCTGCACATTTTTGATCTTTTACCTACTCCTCGCTGTCGCTGCCTCTTGGAAATAAAGAGGAGCTTCTCGTGTGCTAATAGAACCTCCTGGAGAAGAAGAACAGCTCTCCTGTAACAGTATCTTACAAGACATGAAGCATGAATTGGCCTCTGTTTGAAAGGAGCAGTCATCATTCTGTTGTATTGATTGGAATGCATTGTGCAGGGAGAGCAAGCATTATAACTGACAAGGAAACATACTGAGGAAGTACAAATTCTTCTAAGGTGAGCAACTATGGGATGTGCAAAGGAATGGATCACCTGAGTAGAAGCATGATTATGAGTCACACTCTTCTTAGTTGAAGCTCTTAGGGATCTGGGTGGGATTTTATGACCTGTTCCTGGGTTGTGCAGCATCTTGGTCACTGAAGCCAGGTCCTTGCCTCTGACATGGTGGTGATGCCAGCACCTCCCATTCTCACAGACCTGAAACAAAAACAGATATTGCTGGAGAAACTCAGCAGCTTTGGCAGCATCTGTGAAGAGGAAGCAGAGCTGATGTTTCGAAGAAGGGTCACTGGACCCAAAACGTTAGCCCGATTAACTGCTGAGTTTCTCCAGCAATTTCTGTTTTAGTTCAAGCAGGTCCTAATTGTACCATTCACCCCTTCCATCGTTCTAAAGTCTTTGTACCAAAGACTGTTTAGAATGTGCTGAAGTATATTAGCATTGATTAGACAAAAGCTCCATGAATAGACCTCAGTTCAAGAGTGTGTTACATGACTGTCGAGAGACTGAAAGTATTTGAAAAATTAGGTGTTCTGTTTGTCTTAAGCCTGTCAAATGAAAAATACAGGTATTTAAAGGGGACTGGATTCATGGGAATTTAATTAAATAAAAGTGACCATAGTCTTCCCAGAGATACGAAATATCAGCAGCTTTAAGCTGCTAATGCAAATAATAAAAATAATTTGATCTCCTTATAGAGCTAGACATTAAAGAGAGATGCAAAGTGCTGGTTTAACCTGAGGATCACAATCCCTCAGGCAAAGAGAGAGTTTGAGAAGAAGAATCCTTCATGGTAACCTCAGCTGGTGTAGAAATTGAACCTATGCTGTTGGCATCACACTGCATTGCAAACCAGCTGACCAGCCAACTGAGCTAACCAGACCCCTGATTAAATAGGTAGGTACCTGCTTCAGTGGGAAATATTTGGGAGGTGTTTGAGGATGAACAGTGGTGATATCACTGATCAGAATCTGAAGTTGACCAGTTGGTGGTGACAAGGGGAGGCCGGAGGCTGAGAATTCTGCGGCTTGTAACTCGCCAACTGACTGCCCCGAAACCTGTGCACCATCTGCAAAAGTCAGTTCAGCAGGGCGACATTCCACTTCCTTGGATGAATACAACTCAAACAACCATCAAGAATTTTGATGCTGCCTAAGGCTGAGGTTCCCTATCAGGCACAGCGGCAGCAATGTGTACCATCTGCAAAAACCTGTACCACCCAGAAAGATGAGGGCAGCAGACACATGGGAACACCATCATCTCAAAAGTCCCCTGCAGGTCGCACACTGTCCTGATATTACTGTGTGCCTTCATCGTTGATGGAGCAAAAACCTGGAACTCCCTCCCAAACAGTTTGCAGGTGCATCTACACCCCCAAGGTTGAAGAAGGCAACTCACCTCTACCTTCTCAAGAGCACCATTTGTATGGTTTACACCTTTAATGACTTCTCTCCTTCACACCAATTAACTGTGAACTGAGTCAGCGAAACTTGCAACCTAGAAATGAATAAAAACCCAATAAAATTGATTTCCCACCAAGAGGATGAGAAGCTAAATTGGAAATGAACAGGTTTAATACCTGTGCATTATTGAGGGATATAAATAACAGCATCATACAATGGAACAAATCTCACAGCAACCAACTCCCACAGCAAAGCTTGGCTGTGAAATTGGGAGGTAAAAAGTTGGCTGCGAGGTTTAGGTTGCATTGTGTTTTCAGTGCTGCTTATAGTGAGAGATTTGGACACAGGATTTGGAACGTTATTGCCATTCCCTCACTGCCACTGTGCCACAATGTTGACACTCCTTCCCTTATGGATATATCAGGCACTATGGCAATTTATTAGTAGCACATTACCACCTTCTCAAGGGCAGTTAGGAAGATGAGCAAAAAAAGTTGGCCTTCCTCATGACACTCACATCTCATGACCAAATAAAAAAAAGTTAAACGGGTGAAATGTTCAGCCTTTCTAATTGAATAGACCTCTGTACCGTCTTAATCCTTAATGAGTATTTTTGTCAAAGTGCAGAAGACAGGGTAACATGATGAAGCAGATTTCTAAGCAGTGAATGAGTCGGCTAGTTAAATATCAGCAGCTTTAAGCTGCTAATGCAAATAATAAAAATAATTTGATCTCCTTATAGAGCTAGACATTTATGAATTTGTGTGAAGGAGAGAAATAATTGAAGGTTTAAGCCATACAAATGGTTTTCTATGTGATGCATATTAAATTAGCTAGATTAATAGCGGCAAAATCAGATTGACAATCTCGCTAATCACCGTGCCAATTAGATTGTTGTTTCTGGACCTCTGTCCTCTCCCCCCACACCCTGCCCCCACTTTAGGACTTTTACCAACTCTCTAAAGTGAGTTTGCTCCTATGCAGTGCGCAGCTGCCTCTGTGAGCAAGACCTGAAGCTGGGTTGTGAATACATAATTCCTAACAGTGGCCTTTCATCCTCTTATGTCCTCTGCACACCCTTAATTCAAAGGGAGAGGCTGAAAATGAATGTCCAAATGACAAACAGTGAGATCACCAGAGTAGGGTGTCACAGGCTGATGCTCAGGTACGTGACTTCCCTTTTTTCCAAGTTAAAAATCACATCGCACCAGGTTATGGTCCAACAGGTTTATTTGACAACAAAAGTTTTTGGAGGCCAGCCTGTTCACCAGGTGCAGAGAGAGGAGAGCACACAGACACTGAGTTTATAGGCAGAGAGATGAAGGGCAGAGAGATCAAAGGATCATACAACTGGTGTGAGTGGAGTGAACAAACTTAAAATTGCTGACCGACAGTCTCCTGTGGAATCTTTAATCATTTATTCATTTCTGCGTTCTAGAAATTGCAGGAGCAGGGTATGGAGAACTCTGTTAGAAAGGAGACACAAGTTTCGATTGAATGAGATGCAAATTCCAGAATCTGTTTCAAGTCACTGTCCCAAGATAATTAAAGGTTTCATTGGTGTCTGCCTAACTTTCCAAACTTCAAACAGGCAGAGCGATAGCAATATACAAAAGGTGACATCTCAGGTCAGATACTGAATTGTAAGTGTGAGGCCTTGTCCAGAGTCTGTCTCAGAGTTTTAACTTGGAATCAGGCTGCTTTTATTCCGAAAGCAGGAATTTGTAAAATGACACACTGACTGACTGTGACTAAAAATTGTGTGTTTCTTGAACAAAAAAGAATGTATCTGCAAAAACAAATATTTTGGATGAAATGATTCACCCAATAGGTCCTGCTCCTATGATGCTGCTTGACCTGCTGTGTTCATCCAGCCCCATGCTTGTTATCTCGTTCACCCAATAGGTTTGTTTGTTTGTGTGTGTGAGTGCGCATGCAGGCGTGTGTCTGCGTGTGTGTGTGTGTGTGTTCTTATTTGCATCTTTAATCAATCAAAACTTGTGTCTTCTTTCCAACAGAGTTCTCTATACCCTGCTTCTGCAATTTCTAGAATGCAGGAATGTATAAATGATTAAAAATTCAACAGGAGGCTGTCAGTCAGCAATTTTAAGTTTGTTCACTCCACTGACACCAGTTGTATGATCCTTTGATCTCGTTGCCCTTGATCTCTCTGCCTATAAACTCTGTATCTGGGTACTCTCTCTCACTGCACCTGATGAAGGGGCTGCACTCCAAAAGCTTGTGATGCCAAATAAACCTGTTGGACTATAACCTGGTGTCATATGATTTTTGTCTTTGTCCACCCCAGTCCAGCACCGGCACCTCCACAACACGTCCCCCTTTTCTGTTTTCACAAAAGTCATCACTTAAGTTTGTAAATCTAGTGGGACACAATTCAGTGCTGTTTGGAAGGAGCTTTACCAATATTGACAGCTGATCCTTCAAGAATTCCCGATGAATGCTCCAGCAGCTCCCTGAACTGGGAGTGGACGGTGGTGGACTTGTGGCTGACACTTCCACTGAGGGCAACCCAAAATATTCCAGACAGCTAACGTTATGCAGAATTTCAAATGCCCCACTGCCCATCCCTCTGCAGCAAGCAGACAAACATGGTGTCCATTGACCATGCATCATTATGGACCTTGTTGGTCCATCTTTGGGAGACAGTACGGCCTCCCCATCAGACTCCCAGCTGAGGCGCTGGGACCTTTGTACCCTGACCAAGCTTAGAGAGAAAAATGCTCGGTTCAATGCTACTTGGAAGGAGCTTTGCCAATAATGACAGCTGATCCTTCAAGAATCCCTGAGGACTGCGTCAAAGGAAATAAATTTCTGCGAATTGCAGCTATTTCCACATTTTCTATACATTTCACCAAGCCTGTGTCACAATGACACGTTTGCTGTTTGATAAACAGTACCGTCAGTGCCCCAGACTTTGTCTGATATCAAGAAGACATGCCAAAGGACCACTACATCCAAAATGGCCCCTTTTCTAAATGGCTATCAGTGTTTTATTAAAGAGAAGCGTGGTTTTATTTTGTCAGTCTCGCAATGGAATTATCATTAGCAAGGCTGTCATTTGTTACATTCCCAGTTGCCCTGAGAAGGTGCTGTTGGATTAGCACTTTTGACCTTTTCAGAGAGCAGTTGAATTTCGTGTTGCAATAGGACTGGACTTTTTTATACGATAATCTGACAAAGATTCCTCATGTTTACTGATTCCAGCCTTTTGTCTTAAGACTCTTTTTAAAATTGAATTCAAAATCGATGTAGACGTAGATGGGGTGGCATGGTGGCTCAGTGGTTAGCACTGCTGCCTCACGGCACCAGGGACCCAGGTTTGATTCCGCCCTCGAGTGATTATCTGTGTGGAGTTTGCACATTCTCCCTGTATCTGCGTGGGCTTCCTCCAAGTGCTCTGGTTTCCTCCCACAGTCCAAAGATGTGCAGGTTCGCTGGATTGGCCATGCTGAATTGCCTGTAGTGTCCAGGGACGTGCAGGCTAGGTGGATTAGCCATAGGAAATGCAGGGTTACAGTGATAGGGTTGGGGGAGTGGGTCTGGGTGGAATGCTGTTCAGAGGGTCAGTGTGGACTCAATGGGCTGAATGACCTGCTTCCACACTGTATGAAGTCCAGGAAAAAGTTGCTGAAATATTAGCATTTTGGTGCTTTTGAATGACAGTATTCAGCCAAGGAATTGTTTAAAGTGCCAAACTGAATTTTTAGATGCTTTCTTATAATTTTAATAATGTCTGCGTTGAGAAAAGTCATTACTGGTTTTAACCTTCTATGTACAGAGGCTAAATTCAATTTGCACTCACTTATTAAAAGGAGAGATTTGCATTTATATTGTATCTTTCACAGTTTTAGGGCATTTCAAGTACAGGAGATAATTAGCAGCCAAAAACAGCAATGTGATCATGTCCAGTTTTTTGGGTGGAGTCTATGTTGATTGAGGGATAAAATTGACCAGAACAAGTTGGATAATATGTCACAGGATCGTTCTTTTAACCACATTTATTCAAAACTTTGTTTGATGAAGCAAAGGTTGTAATGATGAGCCATTTTTGAAGCACTAAGGTGAAATTTCACCATTGCCTGGGAGTGATCCCAACCAAAATTTTCTGTCGTACAGCATGTTTGATCTTCACTGCATACAATACAGCATCAAGCCTCCAGGCTACAGTGATCTGCACCCCTACTCAGTATTCACTCAATTGTTACTGGGTGAAATTGCACATGATTTCAAAGGGCAAGAGATGGAGGAAGAAGGTATAATTTCAAAGTGAGTGGCCACCCATTTTAAGACAGAGATGGCAAAGAATTTCTTCTCTGTAAGAGTAATGGATTCTTTACTGTAGAGTTGGGTCATTAAGGATATTCAAGCCTGAGATAGACAGATTTCTAATCATTGAGGGAATAAGATAGGAAAGTGGGGTGGAGGATTTAAGCCATGATCTCATTGAATGATGGAGCAGACTTGATGGGCTGAATGGCCTAAGGTGTTTTGTCATGTCACCATGAGCATCATGAGGTGTGAAGACAGGCCTGATCAACCAGCTTGTCTTTCCATGGCTGCTAATCCTACCTGATTCAGCGAGAGGTGTCTGTTAACTTGGGTCCTCAGTAAGTCTTGGGCTGTTGAACGGTGTACGGGAGCTGAATTATTCGTTACAGTTTGCTAAATGCACAGCTTATGCCTCCATTGACTAACTTTCCATTGCGTCACACATGTTGCAATCGTGATGCTGCACGCTGACCTTCGCTAGACACTCTTTGCGTGCATCTCTCGTCCAGCTCTGAAGAGCCCTTGGCTCTTGTTTTCTCATCCAAAGCCGGTGTTTTTCAATTTCTTTCCAAAAGAATGTACTAACATCCTGATCCAGTCTTTCTTGCTGGCTCTACCCTAACCCTTGCCACTGCTTATTGTTGTCGTTCTCTATAGCCCTCCTTACTGAACCTACGGAGGGATTGCATTACCACAGTCAGCACATTGTTTGACCTTTTCCACAGATTTGACTTTGGAGGAAGTCCGCAAATACGAGTGCCAGATGCAAGTTGAAACCAACCAAAAAATTGGATCACAGGCCCCTGCTACCCCTGACCCATAAAGTTTCTGTTGGACAAATGTATGTTTTTTTTTAATGATTTCTTTGTTTCCTTTGTAATTTTTATGTGTGTTTATGTATAAATTCTGTTACACACTTCATTTTGTAATGATGTTTTAAACCTGCCCTCTCAATGCATGTTCAAACTGTTGAGTGTTGTCTGTGTATAAACTTAGCAGTGTTCAACTTTATAGTGTTGATACTCCTGAGCCTTTCAGATTTAAGATATTTATACAACAGCTGAAGGCAGGGAAGTAATGCTTCCGGACTTCTGCAACCGACAGTGACCATCCAAATGAAAAATATTGTTAAAAAAGGGGATGTGTTCTTGGAGCTTATTGCCGTGCCCTCATCTGGACAAATGCAAGAATGCCAAATTTCAAAGGGAGCAACAATTTATACTGCAAAAAAAAGGGTGCTGATTGGATGGCAGTTCAGTTCTGATTGGTTAAAGCGTTGTCATAGCAAATGCATCAGGGACCTATTGTCCTCCACGACTTTTCTTGTTCAAAAAAAGCATAATGCCTATATAGGGGAAGTGGAGACATAGTAGCAGTGCCGCAGGACTGGTAATCTAGAGGTCCAGGCTAATGAATGATCACAGGTTGGACACAGGTTCGAATCCCACTGCAGTAACTGGTGGAATTTTGATTCAGTTAATAAAATTGAAAACCATCATCGATTTTCAGAAAATGTCATCTGGTACACTAGAACCCTTTGGGATGGGAAGTCTGCCATCTTTACCTGAACTGGCCTACATGTGACTCCAGCCCCGCAGCAATGTGATTAATTCTTAACTGACCTCAGACACGAACCCTTCACTTGCTCGTCGCATAGTGAACCACTCACCCAGTTCAAGGACAGTCAGGAAAGAGCAACAAATTTTGGGCTTGCCAGCAATGCCTACCTTTCATGAAAGGAAGAAAGCATATTTCTTTTGCCTGCAGGAGCTGGTTCATGTGTAAGAATACATATGTAGCTTTCAGCAAACATTTCATTGTTTCTCTGATTGATGATCTTAAATTGATTGTTAGTGTAATTCCGAATACTTTCATGTTTAACAAATGTTGTCTAATAGTGGAATCGCATCAAATGTTAGACATTGCATTCTGAATCTTGCAAGTCCAGGCTGCAGGATAGAATGGCCGCAGTGTGCTTGAGGATATTGAAACAAAACTCCCTGGTATAGTGCTGAGTCTCCACCCTGGAGCCCTCCTGCAAAATACACAATGGCAGAGAATTGGCAAGGTTTGGCAGCCAGACTTCAAAAGGTCTGAAATTGCAGTCAATCCTCCCTTTCAATCCAGTCTTCTCACCTCCTCTGAGCCAGCAACTCAGAAGTTCTCTTCAATTATAAAAATATCCCAGTCCTTGCACAGAATTTCACACCTTTTGAGTCTGGTGCCCATCTGCAGGGTACAAGTACCAAAACAAAAACAAACCTGGTTTAATTGCCTCACTGTTATTAATTATAAGAATCCCCACAGTGTGGAGGCAGGCCATTCAGCCCATCAATTTCACACTGACCTCTGAAGAGTATCCCACCCAATCCCTGTAACCTCACATTTCCCACAGCAAACCCACCTAGCCAGCACATCCCTGAACACTATGAACAATTTAGCATGGCCAATACACCTAACCTGCACATCTTTGGACTGTGGGAGGAGACAAGAGCACCCAGCAGAAACCCACACAGGCACAGGGAGAATGTGCAAACTCCACACAGACAGTCACCCAAGTCTGGAATTAAACTCAGGTCGCTGTCACCAGGAGGCAGCAGTGTTAACCACTGAGCCACTGTGCCGCAGCAATCAACTGGCATTGAATGAACAACCAGCAGCTACCCCAATCAAAGCCGCTGTGGAGTTATTTCATTGGCGACAAGAGAAAAGCACTCTCCTGAAGATATTCACTCGGAACTGTCGTCTTTGAGTTAAGCATTTCTGACATCGTGCACTTGTTTAGGAAGCTCAACACATTCGATCCTGTCATCGAAGACTGAGCCCAGTATGTGGAAAGAATGGGTTATTATTTTCCAGGCAAACGACATTGGAGCAGACAAAAAGCAATAAATCATTCTCCTCACAGCTAGAGGACTTGCAGCTTTTTCGGTTATTAGGAGTCTAATTTTTCCTGAGGCACCAGAAATTAAAACACTTCAAGAGTTGATGGATTCATTTAAGGAATAGTATGACTCCACACCTCCTCTAATTCTGAGATGCTGTCATTTTTACTCAGCAATTCGAGAACCAGGGGAATCGGTATCAGGATTTTTGACAAGGTATGGTGACTGACAGAGGCAAGTGACTTTGGTTTAACCCTTAATGAGATACTGAGAGACTGTTTGGTATGCGGGCTTCACGATGTAACCAAGCAGAGGCGCCTACTAGCTAAAGCCCAACTGGACTTCAAACAGGCAGTACAGTTGGCTTTATCATTGGAAAATGAAGCAAGTGGAACATACGAGTTACAGGATATTCGAATGGAAGTGGACTCCCTCGCCAGTGATCACAAAATGAGCCTTTAACAAAATTCACTCTGGATTCCAACCCTTACGTTTGCACCAGACCTCTGCTAGACTGCGATCCTATACCGGGGAACCTTTACAGATTAAGAGTAAAACTTCAGTTCCGCTGATTGTAGTAAAAGGCTCAGGCCCAGTCTTGATCAGGCAAATTCCCGACTTCCAGTAAGATGGCAGTGGAGTAGGGCTTCTGAGGCCGGGGACTGATCTGCTCCATCCACTTTTCTATTTGCTTCTTTCCTCTTTACTCTCCTCTCTTTTATTTCCTCCTCTATTTTATTTTACTCGCCTCTTGGCAAGGAGCTCGGTCGCGGTGGCAGCATCGGTGGCAGCGGCAGCAGCAGGTGAGCACGACAGCACGGACGCATGGCAGTGGCATCGGAGGCGCGTTTGGGGCCCAGTATGAGACCCGGCTGCTTTGGCAAGATGGGCCCGAAAGCGCGGACTCATGGCGGCAGCGGCAGGGAGTCACGTTTGGGCGAGGTGAGCAAGGGTGTCAGTGGAGACAACACGGTGTTGAAGAGTGGGCAACTTTCATTCCAGCAGTGGTAGCACAGTGAAGCAGACTCATGCCTTGTCACCAGGCCCTTAGCCCATGGTGGAGCACTTAACAAGAGTGACGGTCAAGTTGGACACTTCTTAATTTTTCCGCCTTTATGTTTTGGTCTATTTTTCTGTGTTTTAAGATGGCGCCAGAGAGTGGCAACACTGTACAACACTTTTCACTGTATTTTGTAACAAGATACACGTGACAACAGATAACTCAAATCAAAAAAATCAAATGGGTCGAGAAAGATTCACCTCAGTTGGCTCAACATTTTTCGATTTAAAAATGGCTGCCTGAATTAAGTCCTAATTGAATACCCGGAGGTTTCTCGGGAAGGTCTCGGGACTATCAAAAGAGCCAAGGCCACCTAGCATGTTGACCAGGAAGCAATCCCATGATTCTGCAAGGCCTGCTCAGTGCCGTTTGCCTTATGGGCAAAAGTTGAGGCAGAAATCAGGAAGCTGGGGAGCGAAGGAATCATCAAACCAGTACAGTTTGAGGAATGGGCAGCACCAGTGGTACCAATTGAGAAGCCCAATGGGTCAGTTCCCTTTTGTGGAGATCTTACACAAATGGCAAACCACTTTTCACATCTGGATAATTACTCAGTCCGATTTATACACGAAGCTGGCGGTGGGGTGGGGTTAGAGTGCGGGTGCTGTCCTTCACAAAGCTGGATATGAGTCATGCTTAACTGCAATTGTAGTTAGATGAGGAATCCCAGAAACACCCTACAAGTAATACCCATAAAAATTTCTACCAGTGTATGAGACTGCTGTTTGGGGTATCGTCAGCCTGTGCAATTTTTCAGTGGACAATGGAGAACATTTTACAAGGGCTACCCTAGGTCGCCATTTATCTGGATGACATGCTAATGACAGGGAAGACCAATAAAGCGCACTTGGAGAACTTGGACATACTCCTTAGATGTTTCTCCCAGCCAGGTGTAAGAAGGGAGATGTGTGTAGTCCCAAGTGACCTGCTTGGGCTACAGAGTCAGCTACACCCAAGTGAGAGTAATCAAAAGTACCCAGATCCCACATTAGAACCAGAGCTTAGGGCTTTGCTTGGGCTGGCAGATTATTACCTGGCCTCTGCCTGGCAACTTTGCATCGATGCCTAAAAACAGGTCACTCTTGGAAATGGTCACATGGCCAAACCATAGCTTTCAGGGAAGTGAAGAAACAGCTATCGTCCTTTGAGGTGTTGACACACTGTGATCCCAAAAGAGATCTGGTATTGACATGCGATGTCTCCCTGTGTGGCATTGGAGTAGTATTAGTTCATAGGTGGCCCAATAGAGAGGAACGGGCTGTAGGCCATGCATCCAGGAATTTGACTAATGCAGGATGTAAATATACCCAGATAGAGAAGGAAAGTTTAGCGGTCATTTTTGGAGTCAGGAAGTTCCATCAATATCTTTACAAATGTAAATTTGTAATAATAATGGACTACAAACCCCTGCTGGGTCTGTGTAAAGATGACAAGGCAGTGCCATCTACAGCTTCAGGCTGAATCCAGCGGTGGGTTTTAACATTAAGTACGTATAATTACAAGCTGGAACACTGTCCGGGAGGCCAGGCAGCAAATGTGGATGCATTCAGCTGCGTCCTGCTGACAACTGGTGGTACCACCACTGGAAGAAAATATCAGACTTTGGACACAGAAAGATCCAGTCCCTTTAAAACTGAAACTGCTAGTGGTGATGGGGGAAACCAAAGGGCTGTCACAACCAGAACTGAAACCTTTCTTGACCTGGAGAGACCAGATCATAGGAAAGGACGGTATTTTATCATAGGGAAGCAAAAGGGATTGTCCCGAGCAAAGGTCACCACCAGATACTGGCTGAACTCCACAAGAGTCATCCAGGAGTTTCCAAAATGAAGATGTTATATCTGGTGGCCAGGATTGGATGCAGACATAGCTGTGTTGGTGCGGCAGTGCCCAATGTGCCAACAAGGACAAAAATTACCACCAGCAGCTCCCTCACATTTGTGGGAATGGCCGGGTAAACCCTGGGCTCAGTTACACGTCGACTATGCCGGTCCTTTCATGGGCTCAATGTTCTTCATCATTGTGGACACCCACTCAAAGCAGCTGGATGTACATAGAGCTCATTTGTCAAACACGGGGACGATGGTAGAAAAACTGTGCACACCTTTCGCAGACTCCTGCGAAACTCACAAAAGGTGCAGGAGCAAAGCATGCCCAGTTTCTCAGAACTATCAGAAAAGCTGTCGGAACACATGGGTTCTCCCTGTCCATCAAGCGTTGAAGATACCTCAGTATCTGAGATGGACATAGTGGATATTGCTGCCTTAATGCCTTTGCCACCTGAAGAAGGGAATAAATTTCTTCCAAGACATTCCAGGCGCAAGATGTGAGCTACTGTGCGTTGCACGTTGCCCGTATCAGAGGCAGAGTTGGAGGAACCTGACCCGGTGCTAAAACGTCCCCGGAGGAGCTACAATAAAAAAGAACTGGCTCATGTGCTCGGACCCAAAGGGGAGGGATGTAGTGATTGTAATGACGTAAACTACGTGGACCTCATGGAATATGAATTCCCTGATTGGGGCTGTTAATCTGCTCCGATCAGGGAGCCCTGGCTGACAGATACCAACAGGAGGGTCAAAGGTTCTGTTCATTCTGAGAGGTGGCTCCGTGGATCAGTGTCAATAAATGGGTGACTTGGTGATAGGATACCAACCTCGGTGGAGTTATTTCAACTCCCAATGAGATACTTTTAAAGTGTAGTCAGTATGGAAACGTGGCAGCCAATGTGTACACAGGAAGCTCCCACATGCAGCGAGGTGATAATGACCAGAGAACCTGTTTTCCGAGGATTAATTCCAGGCTAAGACATCCAGGATAAGCCCCCATTCTTCACAATCATCCCATGTGATCTTTTACATCCATTTGAGAGTGTAGGCAGGGCCTTGTTTAACACCTCTCTCAAACTATGGTATCTCCATGAATGCAGCATTCCCT
Source organism: Ginglymostoma cirratum (assembly GCA_024137785.1). Lineage (NCBI taxonomy): Eukaryota > Metazoa > Chordata > Chondrichthyes > Orectolobiformes > Ginglymostomatidae > Ginglymostoma > Ginglymostoma cirratum. The sequence continues at coordinate 9,871,248 of JAHRHZ010000022.1, forward strand.
TGATCTGCACTGAGGCATTGGCATTACATTTGGTGCTAAAATGCAGGAGCAAAGCTTGAACTGTGATGGTTCAGAGGCCAGAAAGCTGCCAGCTGGACCGCAACTGACACTGTTGGGTCAGTACCATCCTCCCTCTCTCTCTTTCTGGTTCAATGTCCTGTGCGAATGCAAGTTGTAGAAGGAGGAGCAGGAAGATTTGCTGCTGCTTTGCTGCCCCTTGCTTTTGCGTTTCATGCCTGGACTTGACCCTCTAGACTTGGGTGTGCTGTTCAAAATCCCAGAGCATATGGAATGTCTGTCGCAAGGTTTATAACTTGGCTGCGCCCTGCCTGTCCTCTGTTATGTCAAATATTGTCGCCTTTTCCACATAATTGTGCTGAGTTTCCTCATTCCCAGGTCAAAACCTCCCATGTGCCAAATTGTTAAGGATCAAGGCCCATCTGCTAGAATCCCAGTCACTTCCATGTCCCAGAGTCTCAGTGTGTGGCCTCCAAATTGACACTTTCAATTTTGGTATTGTGTTCTGTTGGTTTAGGCCCACAGGCCCAAGTAGGCTCTAGCCATAGACTCCAGTCCAAGCCCAGGCCCAGAATCTCTTGACTTCAGTGTGCCTCAATCACATTCAGTGCCATCACACTCCCTCTCATCTCCAGATGTTCTTCCCAGACCAGTAAAACCTCCCCACACCCACCCCCTCCACAAAGTGAATAAAAAATGTTGACGTTCATATAAAAACCATAAGTCATTTTTCACATATCACTGAAGGACACAAAGGTCTGATGGTTTGCTATAAATTGATCCGGTGACACAATCTGAATGCTCCTCGTGCATCAGTTTGTCTTCACAGTGACATATTTAGTTCTATTTCTGAAGGTCATCCAGTAGCATAGAACCAACAAGACCACCAGTGCAGATGGAATCGCCAGTAGAGAAACATTCTTGGCATGAGCATATGACTGTGTCTCCCTCCACTGGAAGGAGGAGAGCTCATCAGGGCATCTCTGAGATGCTGGAATTGTGACCAGCTCCAAGAAAGGAGACACGACCCATTGGCAGTAACTCCTGAGGGTTCCCCATGCTGTCAGCCATGGAGGAAGTCATTGTTAGAGTCCTTCTCAATCACCTTCTCCCATCTCTAAAGAGCTCCTGCCAAAGTCACGTTGCATATTCTGTCCATAGATGCTTAGTGGGCCCAACCATCGCATCAAGACAGTACAGCTTTTGGTCATCTGAGCAACAGCGTATTTAATGACATAGGCACTCTATTGCAGTGGTACCTGTCCTCCTGTACATGTCAGGGACTTGAATAATAAGCAGCAAATATCTCAAATGCTTGAAAAATTGTCACCATCGAACATCTTGCCAATCAATTGGCAGTGTGCACATTCTACTAATCGTAGCCATCGCAGATCAACATCCCAAGTATCAAACCTCCTCTACCACGGGGAGACAAAGCACACACTGGGTAATAACTGCTTTGCAGAACACCTATGTTCTGTCTGCAGAAATGACACCGAGCTTCCAGTTGCCTGTCACTTCAACACACCACCCTATTCCCTTGCCAGCATCTCTGTCTCAGGCATGTTGCAGTGTTCCAGGAAGAACAACACCTCATTTTCCGCTTGGGGACCCTGCAGCCTTCTGGACTCAGTATCGAATTCAATAATTTTAGGGCCTGATCACCTTCTCCGATGTCCTTACCCCAACACCCAGACCCCAGGCCCTGTCATCACATGGGCTGACACCACAAACAACCCATTGTCAGCCACTAACAGTCCCCATTAGCAGCTATTGATTGTCCCCAACTGACCCAACTGTGTTTCTCTGTCCCTGGGCTCCATCTCCACCCATTGTTTACTCTTTCCCCTCTCCCCTACACCCCTTCTCTAGCATTTATACCAATCTTTTCCTAGCTATGATCAGTTCTGATGAAGAGTCACTGGACTCGAAACGTTAAATCTGCTTTCTCTCTCAGACCTGCTGAGTTTTTCCTGCAGTTTCCACTTATGCTTCAGAGTCCTCATTTCTTCATGCTCTCCTATCAAAGTGTTGTTTCTGCTCTGTCAGCCGGCCCACATTTTCCATATGTCTGCAACAGGGCTTCCAGAAAAAGTTCTCTGCTCTGAGCTACGTAATGACAAGTAGCTACCAGGAGTGAAGAGGCCATTGTGGTAAAACCCTAACTGGTTCACAGATGCCCTTCAGGGAAGGAGTTCTGTCATCCTGCTACAGTGATGGAAGTAACAGTGAGCAATAAATGGCCAACAAAAACCTGAACTATCAAGAACATCCCCAAACCCTCCCTGAAAAGTGCAATGTCTCCAACAACTCATGGGAATGTGTTGCCCTGGTCCACCCAAAGTGGAGAAGACGCACCTATAAGGGGGCAAACCACTTCATGCTGAGCTCTGACACACCAAACTAGAAACCAAGTCAAAGGGGCAAGCAAAATCCTTGACCCAGTTCAGCAAATACCCTCTGTCTCATCTGAGGCAATTTGAGCGGGACCAACAGAGAGCTATTAAACCAATTCAGGGCCAACAACTCTTTATTAGAGAGAGCTCGCCTATGGTCTCTCAGGGCTGCTTCAGAAGAAGTAGTTTATGATTACATTTAGAATTGTGGAATCATGCTATTTGGCCCATCCCATTCACACCAACTCTCCAAAGAGCAGCGCACCCAGACCCAACCCCCTGTCTTATCCCTGCATCTCCCATGGTCAATCCACCTAACCTGCACAGCTTTGGACTGAGGAAGGAAACCCACACAAACACAGGGAGAACAAGCAAACTCCACAGAGACAGTCACCCAAGGCTGGAATTGAACCTGGGTCCCTGGCACTGAGCCACCAGCGCTAACCACTGAGCCACACAAGATTTCTGTGATTGAGTGCTATTCATGCTGAAGCAATTAGTTGAATCCACAGTGAGATCCTTGCTCAAAACTACACAGTCATTTAGATTGATGTCCTATCTCTGGTTTTGACTGAATTTGGAGACAGCAAATCATCCCAACAACAAAGGGTTTATTGTTAGCAAAATGCATACTGTAAACTTGTTTTGTATCAGATACCACAGTTAAGAACAGCAAATTAATAATGTGTTTGGGTGACTACAATGTTCCAGTGCAATTATAATCAGCTTCAAAAACTGAACTGTTAACCCAGACAAGGAAGTATTGAGTCCCAGAATCATAAAGCACAGTAAGAGGCCATTCAGTCCATCCTGCCTGTACTGGCTGCTTCAAATTACTATCTAATTAACCCCTTTGAAAATTATCCCCTCTTTCTCCTCAGCCCTGTGACTTTTTTTTTCTCTATCAAACATTTGTTCAACTTCCTGTCAAAAGTTGCAATTCAGACAGCTTCTGTCACCCTTTCAGGCAGCATGTTCCAGATCATAACTCATGGTGTTGAGAAAAAAGACTCATTTTGCTTCAAATCAGTCACCTTAAGTTACATTTCCTAGTGATATAGAATCCTTACAGTGTGGCCATTTGTCCCATACTGACCGTCCAAACAGTGACCCATGCAGACCCCCCCCAGTTTCTACCCCTACATGGCTAACCTACCAAGCCTGCACATCCCTGGTCACTATGGGCAATTTAGCATGGCCAATGCACCTAGCCTGCACACCTTTGGACTGTGGGAGGAAACCGGAGCACCCGGAGCAAACCCACACAGACACAGGGAGAATGTGCAAACTGCGCACAGACAGTCGCCTGAGGGTGGAATGAAACCCGGGTCCCTGACGCTGTGAGGTAGCAGTGCTAACCACTGAGCCAGCGTGCCATCCTCTGCTCCTGATTTGCTCTCCCACCACCCCAGGATGTACTTCTCACGCGAGCTCATTCTGATTCCTGTCTGCTGTTGTAATCGTTTGTTCTTAGTCATACCAATTTTCACTGCTTTAGCAGGCCCTCTGATGATTAAGGGACCAATGCCTTTGTCCAGTAAGTGGTTAAGTCTTACTTAATTCATTCATAGCATGTGGGCAGGTCACTAGCTAATTTATTGTCCATCCCCTATTGTTGTGGAGTGCCATATAGGTCAGACCCAGGTAAAGATGGCGGATTTCCTTCCCTATAAGGAATTTGGGAACCAGATGATGTTTTGCAAACATCAACAATGGCTACACTGGCCAGCTGTTTAGTTCCCCTACATTTCACCGTTTGCCATGGTGGGATTCAAACCCATGTTCCCAAAAACCACAGCTTGGCGTTCAGCATTCCTCATCCAGTAACATTACCACGAGGCCGCCATTTCCCATAAATGGAGCAGAAACATCCCAAGTTGCCATTTTGTGGAGGCAGAAAGAGCATGAACTGATCTATTCCAAAGAGGTAAAGATTTGGGGCAGGGTAAAATTAGTCAAATCTTTTCTCACTTCCAGGTCACCCCATGTCCCTGCTGGTCAATAGGGTTGCAAACAGACACAGCCTTGAGTGGCTAATCTGGGTGGTTATCAAACACACTGTGTTCAGTAATCACCCTTTAACGAAAGGCCTATAAGAGAAAGCTCAGAGCTCAGATAGGACCAAACCTCAGTAATACATTAAAAACCAGAAGAACTGCAGATGCTGTAAATCAGGAACAAAAAAAAAGTTGCTGGAAAAGCTCAGCAGGTCTGGCAGCATCTGTGAAGGAGAAAATAGAGTTAACGTTTCGGGTCCGGTGACACTTCCTCAGAACTGATGGTGGCTGGGAATACATCAGTTTATATGCAGAAAATAGGGAGGTGGGTGCGGCAGGGAGTAAACGATAGGATAGAGCCCAAGAGAGAGAAAGACAGTTGGACAGAAAAAGGAGTTGCTAACGATCAGGCTGGGAGGGTGAGTAGTTGTTAATGGGGACTGTTAGTGACTAACAACAAGGGGTGTGTAATGGCAGGCTATGTGGTAACAAGGCCTGGTGTGTGGGGTGGGGGGCTGTGACATGGGAGAGTCTAGATCCTAAAATTATTGAACTCAATATTGAGTCCGGAGGGCTGTAGGGTCCCCAAGCGGAAAATGAGGTGTTGTTCCTCCAGCTTGCGTTGGGCTTCACTGGAACACTGTAGCAAGCCAGAGACAGAGATGTTGGCCAGGGAGCAGGGTGATGCATTGAAGTGGCAGGCAACAGGTAGTTCAGGGTCTTTTTTGCGAGCAGAATGTAGATGCTCTGCGAAGCAGTCTCCAAGTCTGCGCTTCATTTCCCCAGTGTAGAGGGGACCACAATGTGAGCAGCGAATGCAGTCGACTAGATTCTGGGAAGTGCAGGTGAAGTGTTGCTTCACCTGGAAAGTATGTTTAGACTCTTGGATACTGGGGAGGGAGGAGTTAAATGGGCACATGTTACACCTTCGCCAGTTACAGGGGAAGGTGCCGTAGGGCTGTGGGGAGCTGTTGGGGGTGAAGGAAGTGTGGACCAGGGTGTCCCGGAGGGAACGGTCCCTGCGGAAGGCGGACAAGGGAGGGGAGGGGAATATATTAGTGACATTACAAACCCACATCCATTACAAGCCCACTGACTCCCACAGCTACCTGGACTATACATCCTCACACCCCGCTTCCTGTAAAGACTCCATCCCATTCTCTCAGTTCCTCCATCTCCGTCGCATATGTTCAGATGAGGCCACCTTCGACAAGGGAACCTCCGAAACGTCCACCTTCTTCCTCAACCGAGGATTCCCCAGCTCAGTTGTTGTCAGGGCCCTCAACCAGGTCCAACCCCTCTCCCACACTTCTGCCATTACCCCTTCTCTTCCCTCTGGCATCAGCGATAGGGTTCCCCTTATCCTCACCTACCATCCCACCAGCATCCACATCCAAAAGATCATCAGATGCCATTTCCGCCACCTCCAGCAAGATGCCACCACCAGACACATATGCCTCTCCCCCTCCTTGTCCGCCTTCCGGACTTGGCTTCGCAGAGCATCTATATTCTGCTGGCAAAAAAGACCCTGAACTACCTGTCGCCTGCCACTTCAATGCACCATCCTGCTCCCTGGCCAACATCTCTGTCTCTGGCTTGCTACAGTGTTCCAGTGAAGCCCAATGCAAGCTGGAGGAACAACACCTCATTTTCCGCTTGGGGACCCTACAGCCCTCCAGACTCAATATTGAGTTCAATAATTTTAGGATCTAAACTCTCCTATGTCACAGCCCCCCACCCCACACACCAGGCCTTGTTACCACATAGCCTGCCATTACACACCCCCTGTTGTTAGTCACTAACCGTCCCCATTAACAACTATTCACCGTCCCAGCCTGATCGTTAGCAACTCCTTTTTCTGTCCAACTGTCTTTCTCTCTCTTTGGGCTCTATCCTATCGTTTACTCCCTACCCCACCCACCTCCCTATTTTCTGCATATAAATTGATGTTTTCCCAGCCACCATCAGTTCTGAGGAAGGATCACCGGACCTGAAACGTTAATTCTGCTTTCTCCTTCACAGATGCTGTCATCCCTGCTGAGCTTTTCCAGCAACTTTGTTTTTGTTCCTCAGTAATACATTGCTCCTTAAGTAGAGAAGGCAGAGAAGTGAAGGGAGCGGATTGAATTATTATGTAGCACACTTTTCTTTTAGCAATTTCAAAAAGGAGGAAAAGCAACAGTGATGGAAGTAGCTTTGACAGAGCCTGTAATTATCTGATGAAATGCTCACACAGCGGGTGATCTGTCAATGATTAAGCTCCTTTTTGAGGCAGTGACAGAAACTATCATGCGATGTTTACATACCTAGTTCTTCTGCAGCGATTTGTAGGACACGGATTGAATTCTACTGACAGCTACGTTCTGTTCAGTTTAATTGAGTTGAGTTTTGGCTCTGGGTCACTCAGATGGTCCTGTTTCCAGAGAGTAGCTGATAGTGCCAGGCCTTCAGTCTTTATTCATCCGTGAAGGGATGTAGAATTTCTTCCCACAGCAACATTTATTGCCCATTCAGAATCATCTCTGCAATAGTGTCCCCATGCATCTGCTACTGTTCATCTTGTCAACAGACCAAGCGAGACATGCTCAGCAGCAGACTGCTCATTGATGTGCAGATTGGGTTCCATCACCACCACTCATCCTGAAGGACAAGGCGCATGGGAACACCATCTCCTCCAAGTCATGCACCATTCACACTTGGAGATATCTCACCGTTCCTTCGGTGTTCCCGGGTGAAAATCCTAAAATTCCCCACCCTAACAGCACTGTGGAGGTATCTGCACCCTGTGCATTGCAGCAGTTCAAGGTGGCCTGCCTTGCCAGCGATGTCTACACCGCAAGAAAGCAGTTTTAAGAAAGATGGCAGAGACAGTGGATTTGGAGGATGCTGTTAAAGGAGCCTGGGCCAGCTGCTGTAGTGGGCATGTACAGTACATGTGACTGTCACTATGTGTTCATGATGGAGGAGGTGATTGTTTAAGTTGGTGAATGAAGTGTCAGTCAAGTCCCGCACGGTGGCATTGACTCTCTAGAGACTTTTTGGAGTTACATTCTGTGCAGAACATTCAACAGCATTCCTGCCTTCCTGACCACAGTTTGTAGTGGCACTATTGTGCAGGATTGGAGTCACATTTCGGCATGTACATATACATGTGCACGTTGCTGTTACTAAGGAATGCAGTGGCCTGACATGAAGGCAGCTTCACAATCACTTTAATTGACACCTGTTTTAATTGCCCTAGTTTATTTTTTCAAATCCAGTTCAAATTCTCAAACCACTTGGATTGGAACGTGCTGGATTTCCTAATCCATTTTCATCACCCTGTGTCCTCTCTGTCATCTGAAGGGCTCATCAAGATAAACTCTGTCTGATGGGGGAACAGCCTATGGAAGGGTCAGCCATACCTAAGAGACCATCGTGGAAGAGCTGAAATGTGTAACTGGAACATTGACACAATTAGTACATGTAGCGCTATTCAGACAAGAGTGGGGTGTTCAGATTCATTCTCCAATTCAGAGTTTGTGCTGATATGCTGCATTGTTGCTGGAGAAATGATAGAGCTGTTGCAGTTCACGTTACGGGAAATGAGATCAGGTTTTGATTTCAATGGAAATTGGGTGATTTCTCTAATAGAGACAGGGTCCCTGACTTAGTCAAAATGACGACAAAGACCCAATTCTGGAAGACCTGCCCCTGAAAATAGCACCCTTAAATTTTTAGGGAAGTAGGAGAGGAGGTGAAGGGAACATGAACGGGTTGTAATTTGCATGTCTGTAAATCAGGCAACAGCATATGAAATCACATCTAGTTTTCACTAGTGGGAAGTGCAGAGCAGCATTTGTGTGCTTTTAGTCTATCAGGAGAAAATGTAAAATTTGCTTTGTACTTTGGAGAGCTAGGGTATGCTTTCAGAAAGATAAAGGACCTTTTGGATAGGCGCAAGGACACCTTTGGGAAGGTCAGCTGCATTTTGGGATTGTTAAAAGTAGACATGAGTTTTTTTTTTATTCATTCACTAGATGTGGGCATCTCTGGCTAGGCCAGCATTTATTGCCCATCCCTAATTGCCCAAAGGGCAGTTAAGAGTCAACCACATTGCTGTGGATCTGGAGTCACATGTAGGTAAACACAGTTGTTTCCGCACCTAAAGGACATCAGTGAACCAGATGGGTTTTTCCCGACAATCGGCAATGGATTCATGATCATTATTAGACTCTTGATTCCAGGTTTTAAATGAATTCAAATTGCACCATCTGCCATTACCAGGGATAACACCACTAGGCCATTCCCTACCCCTAAATTGTGTGTGAAGAAGAATCTATAAACTTACTCCCACTGTCAAGTTGTCAATGGAGCTGTCAAAGCCATTTAAATCAACTGCCCTTTAAATTACTGAACAAGCCGTCCACAGTGTTAAAACAAGATTAGTGCTCGCTATGTCACTCTGACTGTTGCCTGAGGACTATCATTATGGATTTGGTCTGCATCACCAATTTTATAACTTGTCCTTCTCACAATTAAGCGCCAGTCAGTTCACATTTTGATTTACAGCTTTTAAAGTATTTGAAGTGGGACTATGATTACAAATATTGTTTGTATACGGGATTATGTAGTTGAAGGAAGTTAAATTAAGATTTTGTTTTGCTGCTGAGACTGCTCTGTTTTCAATGACAAATGCATAAATGAATACCTAGGAACATTATTTCATCTCAGCATGGGTCCTGGGGTCTGTCAGTGGTGGATACTGGGTGAGTTGGCATGAAGGATGTAAGGGGAAAGGGGGTGATTTCATGTGAGTTGGCACAGGGCATATAGAAGGCCATGGTGTTCGTTGGAGGAGACATGAGGTTGCATGGGGTGACATGGGTGGTGTATGGGGAAGATGTGAGGGGTTAGGGCTGCTTCTTGTTTTATTCTTTTTTACTGCAACTATTCTTTTTTACTTCTTTTGCTGCAACAAAATGTCAGAGCACTGGGCCGGCCTTTGTTACAACCCGTCTCCGTACTCGGTTATCCCTATGACTGATCTCATTCCAGGGCAATGGGCTGGCCAACATGCACCTGATTCCTGCCAACCTCCTCAGATCAAAAAAACCAAGACCATCCAGAGCACATGGTTCCCACATGGAGTCGTAGAGCTAGCAATTCTCCCGGTAATCAGAAGCCACAGCTCAGGGCAATGACGTTATTGACCACATTACTAATTGAGTATTTTTCAGAAGTAAATTTTGGGTTTCTAAGTGACTTGCTATCCCGAAGTGAATTTTGGTGGTAGAATCCACATTCCAGGTAACATAAGACATGCCTTCTTGGAAATTCCAATTTGAACCGCATGGAACTTGAGGTCAGTAGCCTTTGAAAATGACTGAAAGAGAAGTAAATGAGCTCTCCCAATGTTCTGTGAGGTTTGACAATCCACCTCCCCTCAAACTTTCCCTAGATTTTATCATTCTTAGAGAACTACATTCACTGGCACTGATGTTAAAAAGGATTCCTCACTAGTTTCATATCTCACTTGTGGCTAGAAACCACAGTCATGTTTTGTAGCAGTGAAGGTCATCAGGTCATCTCTGAAATACTGATCTGTAAAGACATGACCATTCTTTCCTTTCCCATCATCTACCCAGAACTGTTTTAAAGAATTAAGCTGCATTGCCTGCCACCTTCCCATTAATCCCGACAGAATCCCTTGCCTCCCGTTATCCCGAATGAGAAACGATCCCCAGGTCATCTATCTCCCACCCACAGAGAGAGGTACCTGCCAAAACCCAGTGTTTTTGATAGAACACTCTTTGCGAAGTCTGAAGATCTCTCCATAGCTTTTGTTAACAAGTACCAGACTTCCCACTTTTTATTGGCACCAGGCCAGGGAAACCCTTTTAATGATTAATGATAGCATTTAGCAATAATAAATATGTTTGAGGGTCATTTTAGTGTAATTGCACATCCTTGTAAGCCGACACAACAACCCAATTATTGCACTTGATCTATCTAATGATTGTCTCATGTTCACAACATCATAATCCACTTCTGTAGCAGTCCTTGATTGCCTCAAAGTGGCTTCAAGCAATATTTCAAAAGCCGTCTGCTATAGCCTTCTTTTCAGAGTTGCATAAGACAAGTAAAAGAACATTTTCAGTCTAAAATGTATATCGCTGTGCTAGTACACTTGTCAAACCTCACATCCATTTACATACCAAACTTTCTTATTATGATTTCTAGCACCTAATTCCAAATTTTAAGCACCCCTTTTCTGAGATCTGCTTTGAATTTGTATTCCATGTTGGGGGTTTTTTTCACATTTTCTATCACTTGCCATTTAAAACCTTATCAACCCTAACAAAATCTCTCTTAATGTTAACTGTTTCTGTTCTGGAGAATTGAAGCCTCCCTCATCTTTTCTCATGCTTCCTTGCTTTCACTGTTGCTGCAGTTCTGCCCAATGCAGGTCTATCCTTTAACGTGTGCCAGTGAAATATACGGCCAATTATAGGAAGGATATTATTAAACTGGAGAGGTTCAGAAGAGGCTTACAAGGATGTTGCTGGGAATGGAGGGTTTGAGTTATGAGCAGAGGCTGGATAGGCTGGGACTTTTTTTCACTGGAGCATAGGAGTTTGAGAGGTGACCTTGTAGAGGTTTATAAAATCATGAGGGATATAGATAAGGTGAATGGCAGGTGTCTTTTCCCTAGAATGTGGGATTTCAAGACAAGGGTCAAATTTTTAAGGTGAGAGGAGAAAGATTTAAAAAAGAACACGAGGGTTGGTATTTTTAGACAGAGAGTGGTTTGTGTGTGGAATGAACTTCCAGAGGAAGTGGTGGCTGCAGGTAAAGTTACAACGTTTAAAAGACGTTTGGATAAGTACATGAATAAGAAATGTTTGAAGAGATATGGGCCAAGTGCGGACAGATGGGACTAGTTTAGTTTGGGATTATGATTGACATGGACTAGTTGGACTGTAGGGTCTGTTTCCGTGCTGTATGACTCTATGACTCAATGTTCCAGTGTTGTCTTACCTCAGATCACAGAGATTTGACTTGTGTGAGCTCTTAAGAGTTGAAATTAGTTTTGGTTAACAGTGCAAGAAGGGAGATGGTGACTCAGCTGCCTGCTGTATCCCTATCCATGTTTCTTTTCCACTGTTAGGTTTAAATCAGCACTAGCCATACATAACTGCATCCATGTCCACTTGCAGCAACTGGTCATGACAGAACTGAATTAGCCATGTGGTCTTTATTTTCTGTTTCTTTTTTAGTCCTCATTTTAGTTCAGATAAATCAACATTTGTGTGATGCCAGCAAAACAACATGCAGTCCTTTAAAGGAATGAGCTTTTCATAAACTTTACATACCATAATTATTATTTCTTGAGTGCATTTTAAATGTGTGTATCACAGCCCCAGTAGCTGCAGATGAAAACTACTGGCGCTGACTTGTACATTGCAGGTCCTTGCAGAGGCTAATCTGCCACTTCAATTCTGACAGCTAATGTGAAAAGTGACAATTCTCACAAAGACAGCACGTCTTTTTTGTATGCGTTCTTCATCTTAAGACAAGTTGACAGCCTAATTTTATAGTATTTTGCTGAAAAGGTGAAATGCATTTAGAGCCACACAAGTGTTGCTGAAAGACGGCTGAAGAACACTTTTCATTCAAGTGTCATCTTTATTTCTTGTTGAGTGGTGTTCTAATCGCCAAAGGGAATTTGATTACGTTTGACATTAACAAAGAAGAAGTAAATGCTTCAGTGGGTCTGTCAGACTCTGAAGGAGGAAGAACTCCGCTCTGTTTTTTGATTGTTGCTTTAACAGAGATCTCAGAAAATGCTGAGATGTTCAAGAATTGTTGTCTTTGATTGGACCTGGTGAACATTTGCAGCATGAAACCTTCGTATTTCTGTTTATCTCTGAACCAAGTCATTTTTAAATGAGAAACAATAGAATTAGAAGCAGTTTTCTGTTGTTGCAATCCCTTTAAGACGTAACATTGCAGGCAATTTCATCTTCTATTCTTCCATCCCTTTTTCTTCTATTATTAAGACTGTGAATTGCTAGCTTTTTTTCTTCAAACTGTTCAGCACACACTTATCTGAAGGAGATGAACCTTTGATAATGCTCGTGACAGCACACAATTCAAGTTGGAAGAAATTTCAAGCTGACAATTTTTATGGTTCCCATTTTAACTTCTCTCACCTACATTTTCGCAAACTCAATATTTCATGGAACGTGGGAGATATTGGCCAGGTCAGTATTTAGTGCCTGGCACTAATTGCCTTTGATGGCCCGGCTTGGTGAGTCTCTTTCACAGGATAGTCAGAATCAACCACTGTTACTGTGGGTCTGGAATCACATAAAAACCACACCTGCATGGATAGCAGATGGCAAACGGGTTTTTAAACATCAATCAATGATAGTTGTTATGGTCACCATCACTGAGATCAACTTTTATAGCTCCAATTTATTTATTCAATTCCATGGGTTGCTTTGCTGGGATTTAAACCCATGGCCTACAGAAAATTGCCTGGATAACAAGGTGTGGAGCTGGATGAACACAGCAGGCCAAGCAGCATCATAGGAGCAGGAAAGCTTGATGTTTCGGACCTAGATGAAGGGTCTAGGCCCGAAATGTCAAGCTTTCCTGCTCCTATGATTTTGCTTGGCCTGCTGTGTTCACCCAGCTCCACACCTTGTTATCTCGGATTCTCCAGCATCTGCAGTACCTATTATCTCTGAGAAAATTGCGTGGGCTTAGTGGGTGGCATGGTGGCTCAGTGGTTAGCACTGCTGCCTCACAGTGCCAGGGGGTTGGGTTTGATTCCATCCTTGAGCGATAGTCTGTGCTTGGGACGGTTTCTCCCCATTGTCTGTGTGTGGCTTTCCTCCCCCAGTCCAAAGATGTGCAGGTTAGGGTGGATTGGCCATGCTAAATTGCCCATAGTGTTCAGGGATATGCAGGTTTGGTCGATTAGCCATGGGAAATGCAGGATGATAGAGTAGAGGGGTGGTGTGGTACGATGCTCTTTGGAGGGTTGGTGTGGACTCAGTGGGCTGAATGGCCTGCTTCCACAGTTTACGGGGTTCTGTGATTCTGGATTTTTAGTCCCATGACATTACCTCTATGTTACTGTCTCCCCCCTACAGCATGCTGTCTTATGTCATACTTACTTTGACTAAATCCTCATTGTTGTGAAGGTGACCAAAACTGGGGGCCAGAACTGGAGGGTGGTAATTCTAATCGAAAATTTAAGAGAAACATCTTTACCCTGAGGGTGATGAGGAGGTTGAAATCACTACCACATGGAGCAGTTAAGGCAAATAGCACAGAATGTATTTAACAGGAGGTTGGATAGAGCTAGCAAAGAATTGAAGTAATGTTTAGGGCCATATGGACCATAGACCCCAGGACGCACCCTTTGAGCAGAGTCACCTTTTTCCGAACTGTATAGTTTTTTTTGCAAGTGTGAAGCCCAAGGCTTTGGGAGCCCCCTACTGGAATTCAGAAGGTTTGCACCCAAAAAATATCAGGAGGAGCGCATTGAAAAGTCATGAACAGTCAATTAATCCAACAAGTTCCGCACAGCTGACATGTTTCAAAAGAGTTACCAAAATAAATCTATTGAACAAAGCTGTGAATCTTATTCCAATGGTTTAGTGCACCTTTTGAAACATTTGGGTTCCAGTGGGGACTTTTTAAGACCAGTTTATTCAGTATCAATGTCTTTGCTCTGGATCTCCTGTCAGGAATTTTCGGCAGCCACTTAAGAGTGTTTCCCCTCCGTTTCTGGTAAGGTTCTAGAGTTGGGGTGGGAATAGTCCTGGGGAATTCCCACTGTCTGAATGTTCAGACTGTTGCATTACATACAGCACTAATGTAGCCACAGTCAAATCAGACAATTGGGTTGCTCTTTCATCAAAGACTGATGAATGGCAGTGGTTTAACCTACAGGCCATCACACCCTAGAAAGGGGAGGCATTCAGGAGGAAAGTCCTTTGTTTTAACTGCAGCTAGTGTAGGAATTGAACCAACCCTGTTGGTATTACTCTTCATTGCAAACTAGCTATGCAGCCAACTCAGCTAACAAACCCCCAGGGGTAGTAATAGAAGAATGTTTAAATTTACTTTTGGGGTACAGGCATCACTGGCTGGCAAGTATTTATTGACCATCAGTAGTTGCCCATTGAGAAAATGGCATTGAGCTGCCTTCTTGAACCTCTACAGGTTACTTGCTGTGGGTTGACTCACACTGCCCTTAAGGCAGGAATTCCAGAACTTTGATTCAACAATAGTGAAGGAATGATGATGTAGTTCCAATTCAAAATGGTGAGTTGCTTGGAGTGGAACTTTTAGTGGTGGACTTCCCACCAACGTAATGATATATTGATATAGGATGGTATATACTGAGTCAATGCAGGTCATCTCATTCTGTTGTTTCGAGTTGTCGTCCTTGTACATCATGAATAATGACCTGCAGAGAAAGCCACTTAAGTCATGAAGAAGTGTGTTTATTACTTAAAATTTTACAATATTATGGACTCATTTATAAAAGCAGACACAGAGAGGAATTGAATATCTGCGCCACTGACAGTAAAAATAGATTAAACTTCATTCAGGTGAGACTCTAGTCATGTGTCTGACTGAGTAATGCAAATATTCATGTAGCTAATGCAGTTTTCTTCTGAACCTGTATGTAAGAGCAGGGTGCTAACCTAAGATACATAAAACATACTTCCAAGTGCTTTTGTTCATTAGGTTGCAGATATATTCATCTGGACGCAGTGGAGGTCTAAGGCTGAGGAATTATGGTGCAGCTCATCGGCTCGGAACGATGTTTTCTGGCTCATCTTTATGTTCCACAGATGGAGAATGCTATTTTCTGATGAGAAAGCCTCACTTTGATTTATCAGTGTTCCTGTGCCTGCATTTGTCTGCAGTGTTATTTGCTGTATCACACAATGTCAGACATTAACCCTATCTACTGTCAGTCATGGAACTTGTTTTAAAACAAGGAGAAGTTGCATTTATTTAGCACCTTTCACAATTACAGGGTCATCTCAAAGAATTTTATAGCCAATCCAGCACTGTTATAATGTAGGGGATGTGATAGTCAGTTTGTGCACAGCAAGCTCCTTCGGACAACAATAAGGTGACAAGTAAATCGTACATTTTGAAGGGTCGCTGGACCCAAAATGTTAACTCTGATTTCTCTCCACGGATGCTGCCAGACCTGCTGAGCAATTTCAGTTTTTGTATCAGTTTTACTGTTGTTCGTTGAGAGATTAATATAGGCCAGAACACTGGGAGAACCCCTTGCTGTTCACATCGTACCAAAGAACGAAGTCAGAGCCTCAGTTTAACATCTTGCCCAAGATACAACACCTCTGACAGAGCTGCCTCTCCTCGGTACTGCACTGGGAATGTCAGCTCGGAGTGTGTACCTGATGCTCTGGACAGGGACTTAAACCCACAATTTACTGACTTCATGGAGCCCTCGCTTTAGGGAAAAGTGTCTGGACAGCTTGTTTTAACTCATTTCCAGACCCACATGAAATGACATAAACCATATCAGATGATATTGATATTATTATGAAACTGATATCTCCATCCTTTAGTTGAGTTCCCTCCCTGCAATGAGAAAAGACATCAACAGATGCCAGCTCCCAAGTTAAGATGCTGTCTTTTTCAGACAAAGTGCGTGTGAGAAATTCAACAGAGAGCTTTCTAACAAATCTTCCAAGCAGCATTGGAAAACATGCTGATTAGCAGCTCCCAGAATGAGAAGTTCCAATATCTTTCAACAAATGATCTTCAACACTTCTGGGCTTCTCAAAAGTTCTGTACCGCTGACATTGAGTAGGAGCTGTTGAAAGCTTCAAAACAACGTGGCATATACTAATTGGAACTAATCTTGTGTCAACTGAGTAGCCTTAAATTTCCCAAAATATTTGGTCTGGATATTGAAGGACTTGATCTGCATTGTTTTGGAATAATGGATGCCAATGAATAATGTCTTCCCCAGACTTGTGAATATGACATATTTGAATATAACAACGACTATAAAGAAAGAACTGGCTTCTAACAGTGGGCAGAGTTTGTTGTTTCTTAATTGGGTCTTAAAAACAGATCTGAGTTTCTACTGCAGAAATTAGAGTACATTATTTCATTCTCCAACGCTATTTTCCCCACCTTTTTGATTTTTTTTTGACATTATTAAAATGCCCCACTGTTTGTAACTGGATGATTTTGTACGGTAGGTTATTATATTTGTTTTTGAAAATCGCTGTTTCTTCTTTACACTGCTCCTATTGGGCAGAGTTTGTCATTTGATTATTTGGGAGAATTCTTTCATTGGTGGGAGATTAACTTTTTTAGAATAAGAGCTGGGTTCTTTTCCCAGGTGGTCATGGAGTCATATGGCATGGAAACAGGTCCAACCAGTCCATGCCGGACATAATCCCAAACTTTTCATCGGATTAAGGAGGACATAATGTTCACCAGTATGCTTGAAGGATAGGTGGGCTTTATGGGGTTTGGGTGCACTTTGTACCCTTTCTATTAGATTTTGATTTACCCCACCCCCTGCCTTGTTCCACCCTTTTGGTGGTGGGTTTTAATGAATGTTATAGCCCCCCCTCCCCCACAATGGGTAATTGTTTTGCCATTTGTAATTTATTTTATTCACAAAGAACTGCGGTAGTCCTCAGTTAGGAGTCTGTTCTTGGATAGGGAAAAGTTCTGGAAGGGGTCAAGGAAACTGGTGTTTGTGATAAATTATAGATTGACAATAAAGCTCACAAATCTCTGAAAAACTTCACTTGCCTTATTCATCCGGATATCAGCCTGTTTAATATGATATTGGAAGATGAGATTATCTATAAAGAGTGGGATTTTGTTTTGACTCAACAGGTGCAATTTTTCTTGATCTGATCTGAAGGGTTTGCAAAGATGATGGGCATAAATCCTACAAACCCTGCTGTACGCGAGAAGTTTTGTAAAATGCAGCTCACCTGTTGTTTCTTTATACCCCCTCTCTACCCCCGCCCTGTTTCCTTTGGCAGATATGACGATGGACGAGGTTCGTCAATATGAAAAGCAAACACAGGAAGCGACGAACGAGAAGATCGGAATTATGGCCCCCACTATCTCCGTCAGCGAAGCTGCCCAGCCTCCCGCCACCCGCAGTGCCCCTGCCAGTGCACCGTCCACACCGCTCAGCGGAGACCCACCCGATTTCCTCACTGTACCAAAGGACAGACCACGGAAGAAGTCTGCCCCAGAAATGCTGACACTGCCAGAGCTCAGAGAGCGCTCGTCCAATAAGTAATGCCACGCCCATGCCAGCCTGGGGGCTTCGTTTCTGTGAATTTCCAGTTATTGAATTTACCTAATGCTATTTAACTGAGAAAACAAAAAAAAAAGCCATCTGTTAAGGGGTTCTCTAAAGCTTTAGCCTGTAAAGATGTTGGGCAGTGATCTTTACAACAGCAAGCCTGCATTAATACTGACTGGCCATTAAGATTAGCATTCTGAATTTGAGATAAGGATTTCAGATGAGGCTATGTTCTTTAACAGTATTTTACTACACTCTCTTTATCATTCCTTGTTAGGACTTTTAGGCAGACTCAGGACTTAGTATTAGCATGATTGATAGTGTACATTGTCACATAAATGTATTTTAGTTTATAACCTAGCCATCAATGCTAGAAAGGAGAAAGATGGAGTGAACCAAAGTCTTGCTGCTCAACAGTGATTCACTCATGGTGCAAGCTTACTCCTGTTTGCAAGCTTTAAGGAAAGCAGAATGAAGTCTCACACACACCCAATGAATCAAAACTACAAGGTCGCCACAGCATGGTATTCCCAAGTTGGTTATTAAACATTTGATTTTATTGTCACATCACTTTCCAATACTATTTGCGGTAAAGCCATTTCATTGCTGTGTGCCCCAATTTCTCTTCCCAGGCACAACATCTCCTCACTGTGTAAAAGCTTCAGTCTTCTCAAGGGTTGAGTCATGTTCCCATATCTGGGCAAGTGTCTCTGACATCCCACGGAAAAGCTTTTGGTGATGTTTCACACTTGGTTGACAGTGTCTCACTCGCCTCTGGCCATCCACCTCTCACTTTACGTTTTGTTTCTATTTGAATCTCTTTGCAATGATTGCCTCCAATTGCACCATCCGATCTGTCATTCAAACAGGATATTTCCCTTTCTGCTGTGGAATAAAACCTCTTTGCAATTGGTTTCTAACTGGAATACATTCCTTTTTCTGAGACCTGTAAAACTATGTGCCTCTCTCAGGCTTCCTTTCAATCTAGAATCTTAAATGCCTTTAAAATCCATCTGGTAACCAGAACTGAATCTCTCGCCCACTGCACCCAACCCCCCAGTCACAGGTCACCCTGTCTTGGATATAAATGAAGTCAATAGGTATTGGGTTGGAATGTGCAATTGGTTTGAGTCAGACCCAACAGAAAGGACAAGGTTTGTGGTTCTTGGAGGCCAACCCTTTTGTTGTGTTTCATTTCTCAACCGATGTGCGTTTTACAGTTGTGGTGCCACAGGCTTTGTAGCGTGCAAGTGAACTAAGCCAGTCATGTTATCAACAGACCCTCAAGAACTTGCAGTCACTCTACTTTGTATAACATTCCAAACACGGCAGCTCCTGAGTCACCAACACTTGCAAGACACAGAAAGGAAACGTGACTGGATGAAAGCAACAGTGGATCATGATGGGGACCTCCCTTAGACCTGACTGAAACAGAACTGTTTGGCTATCTTCTTTCCATGAGGAGGTTAACTGCTTCATTCCAGGACCTGGATTATGGTTTTTCATCAGTTAGAGTTGATGGACCAAAATTCAATATCGCTGATAATGCAGTGTGGTAGCCACATCACTCACTCAGACTTTACATTTAAATGATCAAAGTATTCACCTTAATAAGTTGAAACAGTTATTGTTTGCATCAGAAGCATGATTGCTTTTTTATTGGTAATGTTAGTTTCTGATATTTCTATGAAGACTTTGAAAAACACAATTAATTTGAATTGCCCCAGATGGCAGAGCCTGTACATTACTGTGGGAAGTTCCCAAGTGCTGGTTCAGGATCTCCCTTCACACAGGCAAGAAACCCCAACTTTTTTAACCGAACAGAGGCAATTCTAAGTAATTGGTCTAACAAATCATGAGGCTAGACAATTGTTCAGACAAGGCATGACATCTCAGATAGACTCAAGGGGATAAAAATAATTTTTTTTTAATCACTATTTTTTTCCAACATGACTCAATGGCAAAGGTTAATGCTTCTGGTTTTGGTGTACCTAAGACAATTAAAAGAGAAGACTGCAAAAGTTTAAATGCAGCTCTAACTATTAATTTACCTGCGTCACTATGACTTGGAGGAAGTTTCCTGGCAACCTTTTCTTTGAAAATCTGATCGATCTTTCCGCATTCTTCAAACTGCTGTTTATTCAGGGTGACTCATGTTGAAATGCACCTGTGCTATTCCTATGTGAAGCAGACTGTACAATTAATGGCACTATGTACACTTGCTACCTTCTACAAAAAGACTGCCTAACCCACTGAAATCTTCATGCAAGGCTGAGTTAACATTGTGTATATAAGGAAATGTAATGTAAGCAGTTTTGACTGGCCTTCATAAGAGAGTCTGTTGCAGTAGCTGTAAATAGTACAGAAGATGTATAATTTTAGTTGAATGCATTAATATCACAGGAAGTGAAGGAATGTCTTAGCTTTCTACATAATAAATGTTGTTCATGGTGGGAGATGAATATATTACTACATATTAATGGTTCTTGGTTCTGAACTTTAGGGATTAAGTTATAGTTAAGCTTCATGAAGTGTACTGAAGAATAAGGGTTTGCTTATATTCATTAGGACCATTGTGTAGTTACTCTTTTAATAAAAGAAATGTGCAAAGCAATGATTTTGCAATGAGCTGTTTATTGTATTTGAAGCCAATATGCTATTCTGTATAAAACAAATTGCAAACAAATTTTGTTTGTTATTTAAGGAGTCTGTTAATGTAAAGCCTCATTCTGTTATCGTCTTTGATGGGTCAAAATCCTGGAACTCCCTCCTTCAATAGCCCTGTGGGTGTACCTGTACCAGAAGGACTGCGGCAATTTAAGAAGACGGTTTACCAACCACCTTCTCAGAGGCAGTTATAAAGTCATACAGCATTGAAACAGACTCTTTGGTCCAACTAGTCCAGACCATCGATAATCCCGAACTAAACTAGTCCCACCTGACTGCACTTGGCCCATATCCTCCAAACATTTCCTATTCATGTACTTAGCCAAATGTTGCAACTGTACCACATCCACCACTTACTCTGAAAGTCTATTCCACACAAGAACCACTCTGTGTAAAAAAATTGCCCCTCATATTTTTTTTACAATCTCAATCTTCTCACCTTAAAAATGTGTCTCCTAGTCCTGAATTTCACCACCCTAGGGAAAAAACACCTGCCATTCATCTTCTCTATACCCCTCATGATTTTATAAACCTCTATAACGTCACCCCTCAACCTCCTACACTCCAGTGAAAAAAGTTCCAGCTTATCCAGCCTTTCCTCATAACTCAAACCCTCCATTCCTGGCAACATCCTGGTAAATCTCTTCTCGACTCTCTCAGGCTTAATAGCATCTTTCCCATAACAGGGTGACCAGAATTGGACACAGTACTCCATGAGAGGCCTCACCCACATCAATAAAGGATGGGCAGTGAATACTGGCCTTGTCTTTGAAAGAATGCAAGAAATGAAATAGGATTCTAACAGAAGCTGGTCCCACCTGACAAGGCCAAATAACCCGACTGTGTTTCATTTTAGTGCTCATTTCTATGAAATTCCAAATTAATTTCAGTTCCTAGAAAGAAATGCACATGTGAAACAAACTGACAGCAAAAACAATGGCTGACTCATTAATTCAACCCCTTTTACAAAAATACTAGATGACAATCAGATTCAGAATAGAGTTACAAATTAAGGATAATTATGACACTGCTGATATGGTAGAAATTTGTGAACCTGAAATTTGGAGCTTAGATTATTGGCATTTGGGGATGCAGGAAAGAACTAAAAAGGATTTTCTATATATTGCCCAGGAATTTGCATTAAGAATAATGGCCAGGTAATGAGCTATTACAGAGTATGTCAAGCAACAACATCCAGCATCTGCAACTGCAGGTAAATGCATAAATCAGAAGGTTACAAACTGTGTAACACCAATAACTTGAGGGATTTCCTTTGAAACACATACAACGTGTGAAATACCTACCTTTACCCATGTGTTACTCATGGAGCATGCAAGAATCCTGAACTTGTCCATTGAAGAGTAAGTTCATATTTTAACCAAGAACTGGCACTGAAAATTAATATTTTAAAATATGGAGTCTCATTCTTCAAGGTTTTAATTAATGTTGGAGATTTAAAAGAAAATAACAATTTTAAACTATTTATTTCCAGCTCTTTTAAATCAGTTCTGACTTTATTTCACTTTCTGTATGTGGTTTGACAGTGAATTTCTCAAACTTGTACATCCTGGTTCAAGCCGCAGTAAGGATTCTTCAATTGATCAGTTGAGGATGCACACATACAAGAGGCATATTTGCTATAGAGAGCAGTGTACCATATCAGATATTAAATTGCTGCTCAGAAGTTCACATGAACACTGGCGGATTTAAGCATAACGAATAGTAAGCACCATCTTTTCATTATTGAGCACAAAAGCCAATTGATTAAATTCAAAATGAATTGGTTAGTCCTACGGACAAATCATCCTCGATCATTTGGAAGACCAGATTCAATAAACTGTAAGATTTATTCTCATTACTTGTTCTGAAAACCCTCCTGAAGTGATCACCTTTACAGTGATTCAGCTTCTTAAATGCTTTTGCTATTAGCCTTTTTGAGTTTCCTGTTGGTTTTCCAATGACTGCATTTAAAACTCCGCTGGTACAATGATGGAATAGTCACAACTTTGATCATAAGCTGCACAAGCTGCCAGTTGGCCTTATTTCAGAGTTTAAAGTCTGTGCTGATGGAAATAAATCTTGCACCCATCTATTAGAGGCTACCAATCCAGGCTGGAATGGGAGTCAGGAGCTCCCCTGTTGTCAACATAGCAGACAGTGAGAGACATACTTGTTTTCTAGGCCAGACGAGTATGTCAACTTCGCCCCCATTGATGCCAGTCAGAATAAGCGAGTGGTTAGGTATATACCTCTGGCTCCCTTCCAACAGTTGCAAGTTTCTGTGCTGTATGACTCTATGACTGTAAGTTATCTGGGTAGTGGATGTTATATTTCCACATTTGCAGATGACACAAACCTAGGTGGGACCGGGAGTGGAAGTTGAGGAGGGTGTCAAGGCACTTTAAGGGGATTTGAAGAGGCCAAATGAACGGACAAATATTTGGCAATTGGAATACAGAAGTGCACTAATGCGTGGTTATCCACTTTTGGAGGAGAAAACAAAAATACAGAGTTTTTCGAAACTATAGGTAGCTTAAGAATGGTGATCAGGTAGCTCTGTTAATCCAGGGTGGCATCATTAAAATAATCAAAGATGACCCCAGCTCAAGAGGGCAAGATTTAGGATCAGTTGGGGAGAAATAAAAAATAGTATGGATAAGAGGTCTCATACAGGAGTGGTATATAGCCCACCACTAACAGTAGTTACACTATGGGACAGAGTGTACAGGAAGTGATAAACAGGGCATGTAAGAAAATTATTGCAATAAGCACAGTTGACTTCAAACCACATGTTGATTGAAAGAGTCAAATTGGAAAATCAGTTCATAAGAGTGTATTCAGGAGAATTTCGTAGAGCAGTACATTCTATAGACAACTAGTTATATGAAAACATGATAATGAACAATAAGACAGGATTAAGCAATAACATCGTGGTAAGGAAGTGTCTAGATGACAGCAATCATTAAACAATAGATTCCATATCTGTTTTGACATTTGACATCTGCATTTTACATCTTATAAAGACTTGATGGCATAGCTAGCTGAGGTAAACTGGGAGATTAAGCTAAATAAACAGAGACTCCATCTGAATTTGGTCTTGGGAAGGGGGGAAGAGCATGATAGCATTGTGAATGTACCCCCTGCTTCATTAAATGCCCAAGGACTGCCTTAATAGACTTTCTTTCTGCTTGGAAGTCAGTTGAGTCCATGATATAACAGTTCCAGGTAATCTTTCTGTGCCTGCATTCCTGGAGGTTTTTGTGGAAGTATCTAGAGGGGTTTCTTTAGAAGAAGTCATTGCAAGTGGCAGATATTTTAAAAAACTATATAATAACTCACAGCAAAGATGCATGTCAATGTGAAAGAAAGGTTCTTTGAACAGGATGTATCAACTGTGACTAAATAAGGAACTTAAGAATTGTATCGGGCTGAAAGAAATACTGAATAAGTCTACAAAGAATAGTGACAGGTCATAAAATTGGTCAGATCTTAAGAACCAATAGAAAATTACAAAAAAAAGAGATGAAGGTACAGTATGAGAGAAAGCTGGTTAGTAACATAAGCACAGTTGGGTGACAGTCTTTACAAGGATTTAATTAGGAAAATAGTAACTAGAGCCAGTCATTCTGATTTATTTCAGTGAATTTGAAAATATTAAATGTGACACCTTTATTCAAACAAAGAAGGGAGACAGAAAGCAGGAAACTATAGGTCAGTTATCTTAACATCCATTGTTTGAAATTTGTTAGAATCCATTATTAAGGAGGTCTTGGCAGAACACAGAGAAAACCATTATGTAGTCAAGCGGAGTTACATAATCTTGTGAAAAGAAAATCCTGTTTAATGAGTTTAATAGACATTTTTGAGGAACAAATGTGTAAAGTGGATAATGGAGAAGTAGTAGATGTTGTGTATGTGGGCTTCCAAAAGGCATTTGATAAGGTGCGTCAATAGTTTCTACACAAGGACATGATGTAAGGGATAATATATTAACATGAGTAAATGTTTACATAGCAAGCAGGAAGCAGAGAGCAGGATTGGGCAGCATGGTGGCTCAGTGGTTAGCACTGCAGCCCCACAGCGCCAGGGACCTGGGTTCGGTTCCAGCCTTGGGCAACTGCCTGTGTGGAGTTGGCACATTCTCCCCATGTCTGCATGCGTTTCCTCTGGGTGCTCCAATTTCCTTCCACAGTCCAAAGATGTGCAAGCTAGGTGGATTGGCCATGCTAAATTGCCTGTAGTGTTTAGGGGGATGGGTCTGGGTGGAATGCTCCAAGGATTGGTGTGGACTTGTTGGGCTGAAGGGCCTGTTTCCACACTGTAGAGATTCTATGATTCTAACCTGTAACTAGTGGAGTGCCAGAGGATGAGTGCTAGTATCTCAACTATTTACAAATTATTGCAATGATATGAATGGAGGAGCTGAATGTATCTGTACTAAATTTACCAATAGCACCAAGATAGGCAGGAGAGTAAGTTGTAAAGAAGAGATGGAGAGTCTGAAAAGGGATATAGATAGTTTGAGTGATTGGGGGGAAAAAACTTGGCAAAAGGAGAGTAATGTGGGAAAATATGAACTTCAGCACTTAGGGAGAATAAGAAAACTTTACATTGTAGTGGAAGTCCATTATCACACAGATCAAGGCCAAGTTTGGGGACAAAGTCACAGATTCACAACAGCCATCTAACAAGACATCTCCACATGGTGGGTGAGGTGAGAAACAGAGACTCCATCTGAATTTGGTCTTGGGATGGGGGGAGAGCATGATAGCATTGAGGATGTACTCCCTGCTTCATTAAATGCCCAAGGAGTGCCTTAATAGACTATCTTTCTGCTTGGAAGTTAGTTGCGTCTATGATATATAACAGTTCCAGGTAATCTTTCTGTGCCTGCATTCCTGCAGGTTTTTGTGAAAGTACCTGGAGTGGTTGCTTTAAAAGAAGTCATTGAAAGTTCACTGTGAAGATTGGAGACTTTTTTAAATAAGGTTTCTTGAAAATCACATGACTGGTGATAAGTGCTTGCTTTGCTGTAGACTTCTGCTCGGGCTGTTTTGAAAAACAGTGACTGCCCCGGAGAGGTTCTTGTTTAATCTGGTCCTGTTGAAGGGAACCCTGCTAAGAATAAACTGTGCCAGAGGAAAGCTTGCTAAGAACATGCTGCTCAACTGATTGTACTCATTTCTGAAAAGAAAAGACTTTTGTTGAGTTCAGGGTGAAATCTTTTGAAAGGACGATTGAAGAAAAATCTCAAGATTGTATTTCTTGAGCAAGCCATATGTGAAAGACATTGGTTAGTGACTTGAACACACGGGCTAGAATATTACGGCAACGAAGTTTGGAACATTACATGCTTTATACATTTGCCTTCACGAATAACCCCCTTTGGTCAAAGAGGTTTTGTGTGTGTGTGTGTGTGTGTGTGTGTGTGTGTGTGTGTGTGTGTGT
>JAHRHZ010000022.1:9897113-9932895 GCA_024137785.1 Ginglymostoma cirratum
TGTGTGTGTGTGTGTGTGTGTGTGTGTGTGTGTGTGTGTGTGTGTGTTTGTTTGTTTGTTTGTTTTAGGGGTATTCAGTGAGATAAGCAGTTATACTTCTATATTACTGACAATGTACATTAACCATTTTTTATAACTTTATTAAATAAGTTTTGTTTTGATAATAAGCCCATAATTATGCTCATTTTGAAAAAAGCGAACAGATGGACCCATTGTTTAAAATCTGATATCGATAAGTTATTTAATTGGTCATCTTGAAAACTAAGAAAAATATTCTAATTTTACTTTGTGACCTGTGGAGGAATGGGATTTGAGGGATAATACACTTCTCATGACTCAGTTTTAACTCTAGTTTCCTTGGTTGACCTCAGATGGTGTACCCTTCCCCTAATGTCCTTTTTACTTTACTGGAATGTATCTTTTCAAAGAGTTCAGAAATATCTCCTTAGATACCTGCCACTACACCTCTATTCATTGGCAAGAGATGAGAGATGTGTTATTGGCATCCTCCTTTGTAAGAAGGTCACAGTAGTCTCTTGGGATGGTAACCTGTTCAACCACAGAGATGAAATGTTCTGGATAAAGTGAAAGCCTGTTGCCACTCAGTTCAATATGCTGCTAATTTGCTTATAGCATAGTGGTCTCTTCATATCGTAAATCTTCATATAAATCTTCAATTCCCATTTAAAAATAGAAGTTTTCTTATTAATCTGTCAAATAAAAATATGGTATGAATGCTGGAAATCTGAAATGTAAGCAGAAATTTCTGTAATTATAGATATTGCAGAATTGTTCAAATGCAAAAGGAGGCCGTTCAACCCATCTTCAGAAGAAGAACAGTCATATTGGACTTAAACATTAATTCTGTTTCTCTTTCCACAGATGCCGTCAGACCTGCTGAATTTTCCCAGCACTTTCTGTATCTACTTCTTATTAACCTGGCCCAGTTGTAATGCTGCCTCACTTTTTGGACTCCCATAAAGCCATTATAAGGGACGTCCACTGTAGAAGTTGACTAATACACCAGATGGTAAGTACCTGCAAGGCCACATGGTTGAAGCAGTGATTACATTATTCAAGTAGATCATTGCAACACATTAATCCCTGACCTTATAAGCATCCACAATGGACCACAGTTTGTCAATGAGTGCTTTAAATAGTTTGTAATATCATACAGAGTTGATCGTAGTATCAGCTCACTGGGTTACCCTCAAGCCAATAGCAGAGTTGCAAGAGGAGTGCGAAGAATGAAAGCATTGTTGAAAAATAAAAAAACTTTCAACTTACACGTCCTCTTTGAAATGGTTAAGATCTGTGTGATCGGCTCAAGGGAAGAAGACTGAGAATTCAATCCCCTTCTTTCCCATAGTCGTGTCACGCCTGCACAATATTGACTTGAAAAAGGCGAGGGAGAAAGAGAATGAGTATCAGTCCAGTCAGACGCGGAACTGTGACAAACATCACAAAGCCTGCAACTCACCAGACCTCTAACCACAAGAGCTAGTTTGGATTTGAGACCAAGCTGATCATGGACAAGAGGAACAGATACAACATCATAGAATGCCTGCAATGTGGAAACAGGCCATTCAGCCCATCCAGTCTTCACCAACTTTCCAAAGAGCATCCCAACCAGACCCACCTCCTACCCAATCCCTATAACCCTGCATTTCCACAGCCAATCCACTTTCCTGCACATCCCTGGACACTGTGGGTCCATTTAGCATGGCCAGTCCACCGAAGCTGTTCATCTTTGGATGGTGGGAGGAAACCAGAGCACCCGGAGTAAAGCCATGCAGCCATGGGGAGAATGTGCAAACTCCACACAGACAGTCACCCAAGGGGAGGATCAAACCCGGGTACCTGGTGCTGTGAGGCAGCAGCGCTAACCACTGAGCCACTGTACCAACCCAAGGCCCCATCTCTTTCAAACCAAATAATGGTACGGTGCAACTTAGCAGACGTCCATGTCTTCCTACAGAGAAGAAACTTTCTAGACAACAAAAGCAGTCATCAACAGTCAAACCGACTGCAGATGCTACGTTCATCAAGAGATGTAGATGACAACCTGATTGTTAAACCAGGGGTTATCCGACATTACATTTCTGCCCAGCAGCATCTGAGAGACCACATAGGTGCCTTGAATTCCCAACTTTCTCCAAACGAGTTTAAGAAGATTTTCAGGTAAGTAAGTGAAACCAAAGCAGCAGTTGCTCCTGTAGATAAGAAATTACAGCCAGAGAGACTTTGCGAGGCAATGCAACATCAGGGGTTAAGTCTGGCTATGTGGTACGCTAATGAGACATAGTGTGCATGTTTTGTGATCTTGTTCTTTCCTCGTGGCAAGTTGAAGTTGCAATAAGATGTTTCTCAAATAAGGAAAATGTTTTCTTTATCTCCTTCACTCCTGTGAATACTCCTTCACAGCACAAGCAATAATATTGCAGTGTTCGTTGTGTTTTAGGGCTGGACGAGATACTACTAAGAGGGATGAACAAGGCCAGCACCAGGGTGAGATTTTTAAATTGCAGATGTCATCTAAAACTTTGTTGCTTGTATCCTAGCTCACACCAAGTTACTTTCACGCACCCTACCCTCATGCTCAATGACCTGCTTCAGTTGTCTTTCGAACAATATCTTTTTAAAAATTTTATCTTTGTGTTCAAATTCATTCATGGCCTTACCCCTCCCTAACACTGTAATCTTCTCCAATATCTTTCTGCATTCCTTCAATTCTGGCCAATTATGAGTCACTCATTGTCCTCACTAAATCATTGGTGGCCTTTCCTTCAGCTGTTTAGGCCATAAGCTCTGGAAGTTGAATCCGAAATCCATTTCTGGCTCTTGAATTTTCTCTCCCCTTTTAACTCCTTAGAAGCTATCTCTTATGTTTTCTTTGATTGGAATTTGGACACCCCAGCAAAGCACTGGTTATAATTCCAGTCACCCATCAAGATACCGTACACATCATTCACTGCCTATCAGTTATTACCCACCCCAGCAACTCACCAACTACACGCTTACCTCCTGCTACCAATGCCAATGTGTACGTTGTCCTTATCTTCCTAATCTTTATTCTTTCCATTTTTATGTCTCTCCTTGCCAGTCCCACATGCTCAAAGTTTTTTTGCTATTCCAAATGGCTTCCCTTTCCAAATAATCTGTGAAGCCCTCTGTACCTCTTCTTAAAGAGAATTGTTCACAGGATGTGGGCATCGCTGGCTAGATTCAGCATTTTTTTTGCCCATCCCCAGTTGGCAGCTAGAAGTCAACCATACTGCAGTGGGTCACATGTAGGCCAGGATGGCAGATCTTCTTCCCTGAAGGGCATGAGTGAACCAGATGGGATTTCTCCCCAGTGATTGGCAATGGTTACATGGGCACCATTAGGCCAGTATTTTAAATTGAACTCAGGTTTTGACCATCTGCCATGTTGGGATTTGATCCCATGTCCATAAGGCTTGGGTTTGCTAGCCCAATACCATTAACACTGCACCAGAGCCTTGCTGTCTGACTCTACCTCCTTCGATTCCTGTTACACTTTAGCACTGTAGCTTTTACCTGTATGAACTAAAACCGCAAGATTTTGACATTTCCAAATGTATGAGTCACCCATGCATATTGATTCATTTGACATTTGAGAACTTCCTCCCTGAACAACCATATTTTGCCTTATGCAGGAGATAAACCATTTCAAGTAACCACTTGATCCCTTCTAGTCAACTAGACTTTACTTAAAACGAAAACAAAATCTGTAAGAACTGCAGATGCTGTAATTGCGTTCTGAGGAAGGGGCACCGGATCCGAAACGTTAACTCTGATATTGTTACTTCACAGATGCTGCCTGGCCCTGCTGAGCTTTTCCAACCAGTTCTGTTTTTGTTTACTTAAAACAACTTGTATTAGCTGCACTTACAGTTTTGTCAAGCCTTTAACATAGTGAGAGACTACATAAAATCAGATAAAATTGAAGATGTGTAGACCTATCTCATCACTCACGGGAACCAATCTTCTATGAAGGGCAATAAACAAAATATTAAAGATTAAACCAATTCCTATCTATTCTCTTTTGACTAATATTTCTGCAGCAGTACACAGTGTTCCCAAAGATGAATTTGTATCCAGGAGGACTCTATCTTTTCTCAATAACAAACACACCAGCCAAAATCTCCCTCTCTCTTCTGAGCTCTTTACCCTGGCGTTTATGTTTTTGTGTTCCTTCTGTTTACACAGGGAAGAGATTGCTATATTTGGAGGTTGGAAGCGAGCACTATTTCACAGCTTGAATTCAGATTCACTGGCACCTCATTCAGTTGAATTTGGCTGCGTTTAATTTCAAAAAACTGATTGCAAAAAACTCCTGGCACAGAACCATGGTTTTATTTTGCCCTCCTTCTTGTCGAATGAAGATTATCAGCAGGTAAGTATTGTGAAGACACACAGTTTGTCTCTTCTTTTAAAAAAAAAAGACATGCTCACAATGTGTACGTTGCTTGCAAGACCACCATTTATTCTACTTCCCTAGTTGCTCTTAATGAAGCACCTTATATCACAGTCTTCAGCAGTGCATGTGCTAAAAGGGGCCCCAACACTGTTTTTAAGAAGAGCGCTCAAAGATTTGGTCCCAATGGCAATGAAACAATGGGGAAGTCAGGATGGTGTGTGCATTGGAGCTGGGGGAGTTTCCATCATCCTTCCTGGTGGTACAGTTTTGAAAGGTGCAATCAAAGGAGGCTTGGTGAATAGCTGCAGAGGCTCCTATAGATGGTGCACACTCCCACCACTATGTGGCAGCGATGATGGGAGAACACGTTTCATTTGGTGGATAAGGAATTCCTCATACATACGTTGAAAGAAGATGCAGGAGTCGTTCTAGCCTCCAAAATACAGTTTAATTATAACTCTGAATTCAATATAGGGACAGGTTTGTTCTTTCATCTTCTGAATCTTCTCCCATTGCTGGGAAAACCAGTCCTTTATTTACACTATAATTACAGAAACATAAAGACATTTATTTCAGTGAAAGTCAGTAGTTGGTAAGAAATACGCTTGGTACAATCAGTAGAAATTCTCTCTTCCAGACATCATTTATTTATTGTTGGCAGACTCAGTGGGATGTTTCTGCAGTGACATTTCATGTTCATTCAAGGCACGGATATAATTATGACACCATAAATGGAGGACCATCCCATAACACTTGACCCTTAAATCATCTCCTTGTATTGAGGATGCCTCAGAAGAAATAGTTTGCAAGGGCCTTATGGTCAAAGGGAGAGATGGTACAGGTAACAATGTGCAGCAGTTTGGTTAAGTTTCCTGAAGTGATGACCCATTTTGTACCCACTTATTTGAAAGTTCTTCTCCTCTCTGATCATGGCTCTGACTGTAATGGAGGCAGCACCTTTGCTTTAAGCCCCACCAAAAGCCATCCTTTAAATGTGAGCCCCACTGGGTATCAGCTGCTGTCCTCTCACAAGCATGTCCTTCAAGGGTCCAACCGTTACAATCTTACTATGGGTCAGGCTGATGATCATGTTCATAGAATCCCTACAGTGTGGAAACAGGCCCTTTGGCCCAACAAGTCCACAGCGACCCTCAGAATCCCACCCAGACCCAGCCCCCTAATCTACACATCCCTGAACACTACAGTCAGTTTTGCATGGCCAATCCACCTAACCTGCACATCTTTGGACTGTGGGAGGAAACCAGAGCACCCGGAGGAAACCCACGCAGACACAGAGAATATGCAAACTCCACACAGACAGTCACCCGAGGGTGGAATCGAACCCAGGTTCCTGGCACTGTGAGGCAGTAGTGCTAACCACTGAGCCACTGTGCCTCCCCCAAACTGATGCGCTGAAAACAGCAATCGCTTCACCCCGAGGTGGTCTCAAACCACCAACCTTTCGGTTAACAGCCGGACGCGCTAACCAATAGCACCACGGAGACTGGCCATGTGGACCTATTGATCCTAGATGGTGTCCACTTCTTGAACGTTGCAAAAGCTGTGACCACCTGCCCACGTAAGTACAGCAAACTTTGTTTTATCAGGTATATTATGAACTGTCACTCTTGATAAACCAGCAAAAATTACATAACTTAAATTTCAAAAAGTTCGCTGTATTATTCTGTCTAATTGTTGTAGTTTTTTAAAATTTATTTAGCTTAATGTAAATATACTTGTTGTTTAATCGAATGGCCACGTGAAATTGATATTAGTTGATTAAATTTCAAATCAATTTCTTCTCGAATATCTGAGGAGTCAGCTGAGGGCATGAGTGAGAAGGCTCTCTGTTGGTAAGTTTTATTTAAGGCAAAGTTGCACTATTATTTAAGTGATTTATGCTTTAAACAAAATATAACAGTGATGTGTATACCCCCTTGCGTTATGTTTCTGTTTCTTAGTATGTGTTTTTACATTGATTATGTGGACCTCTTGATTATCTGGAATATTTGATCAACCGGCACAGTCCTGGTCCCATAGGTGTTGGATAATAAAAGACTTGCTGTATTGCATGGCAATTGAATTGCTGAGAATACATAAACATACCAAAAAGTGAGCAGAGGTAGGCCATTCAGCCCCTTGGGTCTGCTCCACCTTTACAAGATCATGACTGAACTGATTGTAACCTCAAATCTGCATATCCTCTGACTCTGATGACCTTTCACACTCTCGCTTAGCAAAAATTTATCCACCTCTGCCTTAAATTGTTCAAAGATCTACTTCCACTGCCTTTTCACACAGAGGTCCAAAGACTGTGACCCTCAGCAAGAAAAGGTTTTGTCTCATCTCAGTTTTAAATTTGTGACCATTTCTTTTCAAACAGAGACCCCTTAGTTCTAGATTCTCCTACTAGAGAAAACATCCTGTCCCAATAGAGTCATAGAATCAAAGAGTCATATGACTTAGAAACAGACCCTTCAGTCCGACCAGTTCATGTCTCTCCACATGAAAAAAAATTGCCCCTTTTGTCTTTTTTAAATCGTCCCCCCCACCTTAAAAATATGACCCCCAGTCGTAAAATTTCCCACCCCAGGGAAAAGACACCTGCCATTCACCCTATCTATGCCCCTCATGATTTTATAAACCTCTATAAGGTCACCCCCTCAACCTCATATGCTTCAGTGGAAAAGGTCTCAGCCTATCCAGCCTCTTCTTATAATGCAAACCCTCCATTCCCACATCCATCTGCAAAGACGCTCATGATCATATGGGCATGGTCATCTGCTTTCTTCAGTGAGTGGGCAGTGCAAGTAAGTTGGAAAACTGCAGCGAGGATGATGAAAGCAAAATCTCAGCATCGAGGAAGCATTTCCTGATTTTCCGCTTGAACTCTATTAAGCAGTCACTACCTTCATTCCATGCATTGTGTCTCATTATTAGCCCAACCAGCCTCATTTATAGACCATTTCCAATTGTCCTGTCCTTCCCTGAGGAACTAGACACCACCAATTCCCAAGCGTTTGCCTGGAGGCAGCAATTTGCTGCTTGCTTGCCTGGCCCTTCATCTAATTCTGTCTTCACCATAAACGTTCCCACCAGCTCCATTGATACTGTCCTCCTCCAGCCTTGGTCCAAGCAAGCCACCTGCCTGACTACAACATCATGTCTGCTTTCAGTCCAACCCCTAACACCAGCACTACGGCACAATATCTTGGAACTAAGGGACACCTCCAAATTGCATGTATCTTCCAGGTTACATTGTGCACAAAGGCATGCATACACATCTAATGCACCTACACAAGGTGTATCTTATGGCTCTTTTCTTAGTACTCATTTCTTAGCACTCACTCACTTTCTGCTTGCTGTGACGTTGTTAGCCTCTGTGGCTTGCCTTGCTTTATCGTGCACAGGTTCTTCAGTGTTACAATGCTCAGACCTCTGAGTATAGGAGTTGGAACATTATGTTGAGGACAATGGGGCCTCTTCTGGAGTTCTGTGTCCAGTTCTGGTCTCCCTTGTATAAGAAGGTAATTAATGTGTAGAGGGTTCCGAAGAGACTTATCAGGATGTTGCTGGGAACGGAGGGTTTGAGAAAGTGGTGAATCTATTTACAGTTACAGTGTTTAAAAGACATTTAGGTAAGTACATGAATAAGTAATGTTTGGAAGGATATGAGCCTAGCCAAGGCAGATGGGACTTTTTTAGTTTGGGATTATGGTCAGCATGCACTGGTTGGACTGAAGGGTCTGTTTCCATGCTGTATGACTCTATTTCAGGTTATCAGCCTGTCTGAGCAGCATTGCGTTTTAGCCCAGAGGAAGAGTTAAGTAGTGTGACACATTTAGTGGAGGGAGTGGATGTTTGTGGATGTGGTGCCAATCAATTGGGCTGCTTTGTCCTGTATGGCGTCAAGCTTCTTGAGTGTTGTTGGAGCTATGAGCAAGTTCAGAGTATTCCACCACACCCCTGACTTGTGCCTTGTAGATGGTAGGCAGGCTTTGGGAGTCAGGAGGCGAGCTACTTGCTGCAGCATTCCTAGCTTCTGACCTGCTCTTGGAGATATGTAATTTTGTGGCTAATCCAGTGCAGTTTCTGGTCAATGATAAGCCCAAGGATGTATGCAGTAGTGAAAGCTGTAGTCCGTGACTCTTGGTGAGATGTGCGTGCAGCAGCAGAGTTAAAGTGAGTGGTGGCCCCACGAGTGTGATGTAACAGAGAGAAGATGATGGCATTTAGCCTGAAGAAGTATGGACCATTACTCACCTTCCTCTTGCACTGATGTGTGTTGCCAGAACACTGCGCTGCCCTGGGCTGCTATCTCAATCCAGGCTGATTGAGCCCGGTGACACAGCCTCCTCTGCAGGTCAGGAGCCCAAAGGAGTTAATATAGGTCTGGGGTCTAAAGGGATCAAAGTGTATTGGGGCAAAGGGGGAAAAGAGTATCGAGTCGGATGATCAGCCATGATCATTTTGAATGGCGTGGCAGGCTCGAATGGAAGAATGGCCAACTCCAGCTCCTATTTTCTCTGTTTTGAGGATCCCTCCTCTCCACCACACCATCCAGCAGCACATTAGGGTCACTGTGGTGAAATGAGGCACTCAGCTCCCTTTCTGGGCCACATCCTGAATGTAGAGACTCTGAGCATTACATGGTAAAGGGGCAGTTCCTGGCTTGTAGCATCTGAAGTGGTGTGCAGCTCAACAGCAAAGACGATGCCAGCGGCATGAACACTGGGAGGTTTTTGCAGCGGTGAGAACTTTCACCTCTTCAGCTGTGCAATTCCACAAGACAAGGGAACAGCACAGAAACCAGATTCCGATGAAGGGTTTAGGCCCGAAACGTCAAGTTTTCCTGCTCCTATGATGCTGCTTGACCTGCTGTGTTCATCCAGCCCCATGCTTGTTAACCAGATTGATCACTGATTAGGTGAAGCGTGGAAAGTCGCATTTGAAAAGCTGTTGTGAGCATTGATGGACCTGGGACTGTGAATCTCACTCAAGAAGAAACACTTTGACTCAAAATGGGAATATTCAGCCCTACATGTTTCAATCAAGTCTGGAGTAATGTATCCAGTTTTGGTCACCCTGCTATAAGAAGGATATTGTTAAATTGGAGAGGGTTACTGGTAACCTTGCTATTAGAAGGATATTTATTAAAATGGAGAGGGTTCAGAAAAGATTTACCAGGAAGTTGCTGGGAATGGAAGGTTTGAGTTGTAAAGATGGGCTGGATCGGCTGGGACTATTTTCACTGCAGTGTTGGAGGTTGAGGGGTGACCTGATAGCAGTTTATAAGGTCATTGATAAATTCTTGATCTCGCAAGGAATCAAGGGCTACGGGGAGAGTGCGGGTAAGTGGAGTTGAAATGCCCATCAGCCATGATTAAATGGCAGAGTGGACTCGATGGGCCGAATGGCCTTACTTCCATTCCTATGTCTTATGGTCTTATTAGGTGCATGGATAAAGTGAATAGCAAGGATCTTTTCCCTAGGGTGGGGGAATTCAAAACTAAGGGGCATATTTTTAAAATGAAAGAGAAAGATTTATAAAGGCAATGAGGGCAACTTTTTCACACAGGGAGTGGTTCGTACATGGAATGAACTGCCAGAGAAAGTAGTGGATGCAGGTACAGTTAGAAGGTTTAAAAGACATTGGATAAGCACATGAATAGGAAAGGTTTGGAGGAATATAGGCCAAATGAAGGCAAGTGGGACTAGTTTAGTTTGGGAACATGGTTGGCGTTCACTAGTTGGGCTGAATGACTCTCTGACTCTAAGTTGCTTCCTATTTCTCCTTGATACAAGTCCAGCCTGTCTAACTTTCCTCTAAGTCAACTCATTCATTCCAGTCTAGCAAACCTTCTCTGAACTGCTTCCAATACATTTACATCCTTACTTAAGTAAAGGTGATCATCTTGTCGCACCCCCTGCATTTCTGACCAGAGGTATAAATCTCCTTTCTCTTGAATCTTGCGTCTGCTCCATTAGTCCAACCATTCAAATGAGAGAGACTGGTACTGAAGAGACAATCATCAAGACTTGCAGCAGTAACAAATCTAGGTTCAGCTGACTGTTGAAAATGCTCCTACTGCTGCAACTCAGAACATGAAATAAAATGTCTCTTTGCACTCTTGCCCATTTGTAATGTCTGCAACATGTTTCAAACCTTACAGCCTGTGAGCTGCATAAACACTGAAAAAAATGGAAGTTCTTTCAGTTTTTATTTAGTATTTAACTCACTGCCACGTCTCTTCCAGGCATGCCCACCTTGGGGAAGTTCTGCTCCTCTCTCCGATGGGATTTCCGTTCCAATCTCTCTTCTTGCCCACCGACTTTAATTTCACTGTCACTCCTGGTGTTTGACCAGGTATTTGCTAAAACTCGTTTCCACAGCCATATACATTCCTCAGTGACTGCGTCGGGCTCAGACTCACCCCATGTGGATTCCAATGAAGTTTCATCCCTCATTTTTTGAATCCTCCCAGGAACACAGAGACCTCCGTGATGTTCAACGTTCCACAGACAGCTGCTCTCGCCGCATCCTGAGATCCACACTCAGTGCCATGCAGCGCCACATGCAACACTCAACCTCTCTCTCCAACAGCATCGCAACGTGCTGGCTTAGGGCTGCACCACTCCACAGTTCCACTTCATCCTCCGGCTCATTCGCTGTGCTAACAAGAAACTTTTTCTTTTCCCTTCAGGCATCAAGGCCCACAAGATGTAACAACTCAAAGATACCCATGGCCCTCTGGAACCTTCTTCTCCTCCCCTTCCCTCTGACTCCATCCCCTCTCCCAACCAGTCCTCCTGACAGATATTTACCATTCCTCCTAACCTTCTGCTCCCCGATGCTGAATTTTCTGTACTCAGCAAAGGCCTCAGCTTTATCCCTTTGCATCCCCACCTTAACGAATTTCGGGCACGACATGGCGTCGAACTCTTCTTCCGCCGTCTTTGCCTCCATGCCCATTTCTTTGGACAAAAGTCCTCTCTACATCCCACAGACCCCTTTGCAAAAAGTTCTGAGGAAGGGTCACCGGACCTGAAACATTAACTCTTGAGTTTTTCCTTCACAGATGCTGCCAGACCTGCTGTCTCAGCAACTTCTGTTTTTGTAGCCTGGGAGCTGCATTGCTTTCTGGCTGTGTAGCAGCTTCTGATCACCTTATCCACATTTAATGGATTATCATCTTAAAAAGCCTTAAGTACAAAGGTCTAACTCCACACAAGTAATTCTACAAGATAATCTGAGAACTTGCATGGCCACTTATCTCAGAATGGAAATCTTTCTAATTTTGCACCCAATTTGGTCAACACTTATTTTAGTAAGCGTGTAATACTGTCCTTGAAAAGTGGCATTTTCTTGTGTTGGCAGTAATGGAGACATGACAATGTTACTTGCATGATGAATAAAATCCAAACTAAGTGGAAAACAAGTTTGAATAAACATTGGCACTGTTATCATTAGCTATCTATGAGGAAAGCAATTTGAATTGACAACATATAGACTTGGGAATGTGCACAGGAATGCAGTAAAAGTTGCAAAACCGAAGGCAGTCACCAAACTCAGCACAAAAAAACATCTGAAGGCTTTCAATGTCATGATACTGGTTTATTTAAAGGCAAACAATCTCAAGTTGTACGCCAGTGTGCCAGGTTTCTTTCTATCTGATCTTGTGACAGTGTTTATGATTGACAGGCACCGTCAGCATAGTATAGGCACAATCCGCTCCTGGGAAAGGTGTGGGAAAGTTGAGGGAGGGGTTTTTCAAAGGGGTGCAAACCGAGAAGCGACAACACAGGCAAGACATCATTATCAGATTAGCCACCAGTGCCATGGTGCCAACCATTATTTTGTAAACACTGGTCAAGAAGATTGTCTCCAAAGTGAGAGGGAAAGAGGTTAGAAACATTTATTCCAGCAATCCACATTTTTGACCCGAGAAGTCAAACTGATATTTGAAACTGAGTTTTTGAGGTTCGTCCATCCCACGTGTAACACCTCCTCCTGAAAGATTTCTCCGCAAGATTGCACATTGTTTGTCAAGGAAGAAGACACTGCTGCTGTCGTTGCACATGAAAACAGTTCCATACCAAACCAGAAGGTAAGCAAACCACATAACAATCATCTCTACATCGTCCAATTTTAAAACAACATGTGTAATACTTGAAGATTTGACAGAGGTGTTTGAAGTAGCAGAGGATTGGAATGGAGAAATTAGGGGGCTTAGAATGAAAAGTCATATAAAGTGAAGCAAGTGGCCTTTTGGACAGAGAGGAGGAGAATTATAATTTCTACCCAGAAGGTATTAAAATTGTGCAGAACAGCTGTATCAGGCAGACACCATGTCAACATTTAAATATAGGTTAGATAAGATGGTTGATTGAAAGTGAGATGAGAGGACATGGAACAGGTAGATGAATGGGATTTGGACCACTTTGAATGCTGAAGACCAACACAGCCCAGTCGGGCTGAATGGCCTATTTAATTGCAATAATTTCCATATAATTCTATGTATATTACTCAATTATGAATCCTTTCTAGTGCCCTTTTACAATTATTGAGGTGGCTAATTATTCTTGTAGTTTTGCCTCTAGAATTTTTGTTTGCAGAGTGACACTGGATAGTTATATGTAATTTGTAGTTTTCCCTTTGAAAACCATGTGTTTCCCATTTAAGGATTGACAGGAGAGATGTCATGAGTAACCTACATCGTCTCCTGTAAACAATTTGTCAACGATTGCGATAATTGCTAGACCTAACTATTCTGTTCCAATTAGACCGGGAGCAAAAATGTTTTTACTGTGCTTCCAACAGTATGTTGGCTGCTTAACGAAAATGTTGTTGACATGAGAAGGCATTTGAGAGTTCTTTAAAATTGAATACACTCCAATTATAATCACCTACAGAGACAGTGTATGCCTTACACACATGTATATATGCTCCTGTAGACAGTTGTTCTCTAGTTACACTTCAGTAACATATGCTTCTAAATTTAGCTATTCTCACTCTCATGGATATATCCTCAATGCTGACACATACACGTGCTGTCATAGGCATTCTTGGATAAGGCCTGTAATGTGTTACTAATAGTCTTTGTGCTTAGTTTCCCAGGCTGTCATCGTGATGCATTTACACTCCTCCACATGTGGACCTACAATTCCCTTCACTCACACACAGGCAGAACTTTCCACTTTCAGACATCACTTGTGGGGTCTCACATGCAACAGCTGATGTGTTAAAAAAAACTGAGGGCTCATTGCCCCCAGCTTGTTGATGTACGAGGACAGGTTTTCATGGGTAAAGTCACCACTGTTTCTTGGTAATCCACACACCCAGGCAAATCTGTGCTTATGTTGTGCTGTAACCCAGGTTATTTGTATATCTTTATTACAGTGTCTGAGTGCAGCGAGCCAAGCTTGCAGAATGAATGATACAGTTTCATGTTGTGAAAGAAATAAGGCCCGCTGCCAAACGTTTGACTTCTCACAATGTAACTGCAGTTGGAATGACTGGAGTAACAATGGTCATTTGGGTGCTAGAAAGTGACCAACAAAATCCACAGCGAATACGACTGACACAAGCTTTTGACTCCCTTGGGCTGACCTCTCACCAATGTGATTTCCTTGGAGATTTTTCTCTGCTTTTCCCTCCTCTCGGACACATTTGGATTCTGGATGATGATATGAAAAGAGCCAACTGCTCTCCTGTTTCCCTTCAGTAGGCTTAAAAGCGAGGGCAGGAACATGAGAAGGAGGAATGTGCAAATGATAAAGGGAGAAGGCAGGGGAATGGTACTTGGTGCATTGTTCATTTGGAGAACTGGTGCAGGCATGATGGGCCAAATGGCCTCCTCCTGCACTGTACCCATTCTCTGATTCTGTGCAACGAACCTGCTGAAATCCACTTCTTTCTGGTGAGAAATTGCTTGGGCTCTGCTCATTGCTGTGGCTGAGAAGAACAAGTCATTGCATTTTCTGCTCTGACTCCCATTCACTGCATTTGATACAAAACAGTATTTGTCAGGAAATGAAGAGAAATGCTGATGAGAGGACAAACTAGCAAGACACAGTAGCAATTAATAATACAATATTTCCATTTAGGCTCTGAGTCCTTCTAAGTTAATACCGTACCTTAGCTATTAATAATTATGGTATCGTGTGTTTCAAATGGTGCAGCCTGCTGACCTTACTCAATTGTCCTTGGGGACAATTGTGTGAGAGAGAAATGTAATTTCTTCCACCTAACCTAGTGTCAAGTTTATTTTTTTTCTAGCCTCTGTGAATAGGTCTTATGAGGGTTGGTGATGGAGATTAGAATTGAGGATGTTAAGCAGGCTGCATTGGGACTGAATGTCACAGCTACACCAGATAGTCTTTGTCATACGCTCACACGAGAGGTGCTGCTTAGTTGACTTTCCACGGAGAGCAAAGGAGTTGAAAATAATCACTGTTATGCAATCACTAGCTTCTGACTAAAGATCAACAGAGGCCTGAGAGATGGTTGGTTGCCCACCATCATGGCTGAAGACCAAGATGATCTCATGGGTGCTGTTATTCATCAACCACCTACTTATCTTTATGTTCAGTCTGATCACTTGAGGCTATCATGTAGGATCCATGTGCCAGCCAATAGCAACAGTTACTTTGCCACATGACAGCTTGTTTATCAAAAACCCTAATGTGTTGCCTGTCACTAAAGACTATTATTAGCAGGAACATTTTGCAAATGTGATACACAGATATAGCAATAATTAGCCTGTATTGTATAATGTCACTGTCAATGGTGACAGTAAGTGAAAGAATAAACAAGAATCACTTGAGAACACTTGCCTTAATAAATTGTGAACACACAGCAGAAGTTTGTATCCATTGGATCTATATCGGAGGAAGCATTTTGTGTTACCATACAAAATGCTTCCTCTGATATAGATCCAATGGATACAAACTTCTGCTGTTACCATTTTAAAAGCTTGTAAAAAACACAAATGGGAGAATCCTCTTTTTGTTTAATTCCTCCGAGATTTTTTTTCAGGCCATCTTGCAGTGCACAATGCCACATGAGACTCGGGAATGTAAGGCTGGTGCTTGAGTTCAGGTCAGAGCAACGACACCCAAGTTTTGTAACATTTGAATTTAGAAACACAATATACATCATAGGAGAGCATTAATGTCCTGTCATTAGTCAAACTTCTCTGCTCAGCGTTCACTGTGTCTATTCAAAATTTTAAAATTACAACAGTTAAAAACATGGCAATGGATACTTCTGCATGAATGTCAGGATGTGGGTTCATGAATGGAATTCTGTTTTTGATAAATTCTTCATTTTTGGCCGAACTGTCTGGGTTTTCCGTTCCACTGGATATAATCAATAGTAATTATGAAAAATGAATAATGAAAAGAACTCTAACTATTTGGTTGTACACAAAATGTAAAATGTCTTTAATTCATTTCCCTTTACACTTCAATTACAACATTTCGAGAATCTACAAAGAATACAATACAAAGAGAATCCAAGAAACTGGAAGCAAAATGTGGCTTAATGTCTAGAAACCAAGGCGTACATTACACTATTTCGAACAGTGATTGGCATTAAAGTGGCTTGTCATACATTTATTTTTATTGGAAAGGAATAGATCTTCTCAGAAAAAAATCTAATATTTTCTTAAATCATTTCTGCTATTTCAAATGAACATCTCAACACTCCTTAAGTACACATTTTCTGCCAGTAACATTTGCAAAAGTGAACCTGGTCTTGATGCTGAATGCCATGAAATAATATCCACCTTCAGATTCACATTTAATTTCACCATAACTCACTAACTAAATGTTGACATGAAATTTTCACTGGCGTGAAAAGGAAATGCAGAAAAATTGATATAATTCAGACATAATATAGTCCATTGAAAAATTAGAACAAATAGCCAAGAAATCCCATGAATAAGTAAAGAGGTGAGGGCTGATTGAATCTAAAGAAAAGAACTTGGATAAAGTAATGGACAATGATGGAATAATAATGGACCTAGGAACAAGATATTGCAAACTCTTTGGCTAATACAAAATGAAACTAACAAATAATGTAAAATGAAATAGTGAATCCATTTTTTCAAGACGTAAATAAAGGAGAATTAAAACAGGCATAGGAGCAGTGAAAAGTAAAACTGCAAGATAAACTCGCCAGAGAAATGGCACGCATACTGAACCAACGCATTGCTCCAGTTGTCACTGAAGGGGCTGCCAGAGAAAATGCCAAGAGTAGACCAATTTAAGAGGGTTATTTAAACAGTTAAAATCAAAAGGACAGAGATAATAATCA
This sequence comes from Ginglymostoma cirratum, assembly GCA_024137785.1. NCBI lineage: Eukaryota > Metazoa > Chordata > Chondrichthyes > Orectolobiformes > Ginglymostomatidae > Ginglymostoma > Ginglymostoma cirratum. The sequence goes on from JAHRHZ010000022.1 coordinate 9,913,874, forward strand.
ACATTCAAAAGTCTTTTTCCTATAAGATCAACAAACATCTAGACTGGCAATACAGTCAAAAATATAGTCAACACAGACTTCTAAAAGGAAGGCCATGTTTAACTATTCTTATTGAATTATTTGAAAAGCTAAGAGTAATGGGAGCATTTTCAGAAGGTGCTATATGTGTAACAATGATCCGTGCTTGTGGACTTAGAGGTCTGGTGCTGGCTCAATTGAAAGAGTCTGGTAAAACAACAAACAAGGATATGTATAAATAGAGATAGTAGGAACTGCCGATGCTGGAGAATCTGAGATAACAAGGTGTAGAGCTGGATGAACACAGCAGGCCAGGCAGCATCAGAGGAGCAGGAAAGCTGACATTTCAGGTCTGGACCCTTCAGAAAATCTGAAGAAGGATCCAGACCCAAAACGTCAGCTTTCCGGCTCCTTTGATGCTGCCTGGCCTGCTGTGTTCATCCAGCTCTGCACCTTGTTATCTAAGTATAAATAGATCTCTCCTAGACAGCAGGAATTAGAGTCTTGCTGGACCATAGGACTGCCCTTACATTAGAGAGAGACAACTGATGGTGGTTTAACCTAAGGGTCACCCTGTCTCAGGCAAGGGGTAAGGTTGAGAAGGAAAATCCTTCATGGTAACCTTAGTCAATGTAGATATTGAACACATGCTGTTGGCATTACAAACGAACGAACCACCCAGCCAACTGACCTAACAAGACCACTTGCTGTGGAAGGGATATTAAATGTCACATACATAAATCATGTTGATTTGGAAATTTGAGTTACTGTGTCAAGAGTTGTAGACGATACTTAGGGATAAGGCAATAATGTGCAAGGCTGCTGCATAATTAGTTGAGTGCAAGGCTTGTGAAATTCAGTTTGTCAAACTGGGAAACTCTTGATTTTGTTCAGTAGGGTTAGGGAGTTTATTCCTTGGAATACAGGTAATGAAATGGGACAGCGAAGTAAACAGCTCTGGGAATATTAATGGATGAATTTCAGAATTAGCAACACAAATCAATAAGGCCATAAAGAGTGCAAAAAAGTACTGGATTTCCTTTCTAGAACAATGGAATACAAACACAACGTGGTACCATTAAATTTGCATAGAACCTTGGTTCGACCACATTTGGAATACTGTGCCCAGTCCTGATATCTATTATGTAAAATGCATATGGAAACATGAGAGAAAATGCAGATAAGATTGATGAAGGTGATATCTGAATTGCGAGGGTGTGACTATCTGGAAATGCTGAACATAATGGAGCTCTTTTCTCTGCAAAAAGAGGACCCCTCAGAGGGCTCTTTAGATACGAGTTTGATGGGGTTGATTTTGGAAAATTGTTACTTGTTCAGGACTAAATAAGGGTTTCATCAGATCTTTGCTGATCAAGTATTTAGATATGGCAAGAATGTGTAACAAGTTGCCACACAGAACTTGAGAAGCATTCATACTCTGAAGGGCAGGCTTGTTGCATACATGTGGGAAAATGGAATGTAGGAATATGAATGCAAGGAGGGAATGAGCTAATTAGATTGGGGAAAGGTTCATTAGAGTGGGAGGAAGCTTCTGCATAAAATAAAAAATGGTACAGACTAACTGGGCCTGTGTTTCTGCTGCAGATTCTATGTTGATTAAAATATATTACAATTTATGCAATTTTCTTTCCAAATGGCCACAAGATTAGCATCAGTGCAACAAAAAAGGGTATTTTCCAGAGCTGTCACATCTTCAAATTTGTATCAAACCTGCAATAAAGAAGTACTTCAAAAATCCATTGAGAGTTATTCTTTTATTTTAAATCAACCTGCTCAGGGATGTTATGACGCACGTCTGGAATAGGTGGGACTTGAACCTGAACCTTCTGGCCATGACATTACTGCTGCACTCAGGAGGTCTGCCTCAGTGATGTGCTACAAGACTCCCAGTGGGAGCAATCTGAAACTCATTTAACATCACACTAGAGTCTGCTTTGTGAGTAGTGTAACCCTGGTTTAATTTTTTTCTAAAAATATCCCAAACATTGAGAAGCAGTCAACTTTTAACATAGCTCAAGATGGACACGGCTTCAAATCGCTGTCCTTAATATTCTCTTCTCCCTGGCTGTCTTGACTGCTTTTCGGAACACAGTGGAACAAATGTCAAATCCAATGGAATTTTGAGCTGTTAAATGTTGTGTGTGACTTAATGTTGTGAGAATGGCAGCCAATCTGAATTCTGGTCTTTATCTTAAGTCCATCTATACGTTCACTAACAGCTAGTATCACTGAATTGCAATGTAAAGCAAAGACAGCTAAGGCAAACACAAGTGTTCCTACTGGTCAGCCACAAACGGCAGCTCATATTTGGGATCTTCCCAGTTTGTGTGGCTTCCCTGTTTACTGTTTAAATGCATTGAGTACAATCAAGAAAGCAAATTTCCTTTTGTGAGATTTGATTTCAATGATCAGAAAGAAAGGTAGCTCACAGAATGGAAAGATGCAATGTATTTACACACATTCAGAATAGCAATCGAGGCTATCTTTCTCCAATACCAATGGATGTGGTTTTGGAAGCATTTATGCTTGAATGACAAACACTACCCTGGCAGAATAAACCAGATCCACAATGTACACAACAAGATTTGCAAAAGTTAATACAGCTACGATAACCTGATTTTCCCAAGGGCAGCTGCCTTTTACACACCTGGCTGGTCTGGTGGGCTGGCCATAGTGTTCGCTGAAACAAAAAAATGGCCAGATGATTGCTGCAGTAATGTACATCAATACAGCCACACTGTTATAGACGGTCAAAAATCTCTCAAATGGAAATGGTAGCCTTGCAATGAGTTTTGCTATGGTTAGAATGATGATGGAAAAGGTGATGATGAAGCATATGCAGTACACAGCCATGCACCACTGCCGCCCACCATCGACTTGATACGAGCCCTCGATTATCACAAAGATAATACAAGCAATAAAAGCTTCCAACACTTTCAGGAGCCCGGGAACAGTCTTTAAAAATCCACTGATTTCACCACGTCTTGCCCGTGTGAAGCCAACTTCGATCGCATAAGCAAGAAAGCACAAGCAACTCATAACGGTGGCAGCTATCTTAAAGTCTTCACCTGCCTGGTTGCTGGACGTGAGGAAAACGGTTGGGTAGATTATCGAGGCCGTTAAGTTCATCAGTGCAGCGAGCATTGCAAAGGAAGCAGTGAAGTCTTCCCAGGATATGGGAATGCTGGAGTAAAGGCCTGTCACTTCCAGCACAATGACCAGAACTGAGACGGCGAACGAGAAGCACCACGAAAACATGCACCAACCTCCATAAGGTCCATAATATTGCCTCACGTGGGCGACCAGGCTGAATGCTGTACATGAGAGAAAGATTTCGAAGAATCTCACGATTCCTATTGGACCCGTCACTGATTTATAATTCACCGACACAGGCATCTTGCTAAACAATGGTGGGGCTCCACAGAACGCTGCTGTTAGTGTAAGAGATAGTAGGAACTGCAGATGCTGGAGAACCTGAGATAACAAGGTGTAGAGCTGGATGAACACAGCAGGCCAAGCAGCATCAGAGGAGCAGGAAGGCTGACGGTGTAAGTTCCTTTTCTGCAGTAACTGCCCAGGATAATCTTCACTCCTGTCCACACTTGAACATACTCTGTGAGTCACTTCTGTGCAAATATTCTTCTCGATGAGTCGTATCTCAGTACAACACAAAGATGGTTTATTTGTCATCGCAGTTGGGAGGTGCGGCACAAATAGAGGTGTGTTCCCTGAATAGTTTGCTGTGTACATAATTTACTGTCAGGTCACATTGTTTTCAAGGATGTGTTTATTCTATCCTATTTTAACTACTCATAAAAGAAGTTACTCATTTACTGCTTCCAGAATCCATCCGTACGAAACATTTGCAAATCTTTGTCAGGCGAGGAAAATTTACAGAAGACTTCCAAACTGCGATGTCAGTTGTATGATCAAAATCTGACACAGACTCAGACTTAAGGTGAAGTTTTTCACCGACATAAGGCCTGAAATGCAGAACTCAATCCCCAGTTGTCCAGTTCGTACACAATAAAGCCGACTAACAGTGGACTGCCACTCTGTAGAGCTTTCCTGCTCCTATGATGCTGCTTGGCCTGCTGTGTTTATCCAGCCCCACGCCTTGTTGCCACTCTGTAGACATGTACAGTGACATGGTGAAGTGTGGGAGCCATAACAATGTCATTGCAGCATGCACTAGTTTTACAGTCAGTTTTCCAAATGGATGTTGACTTGATTTCTCTCCCCAGGTGGGCTCACAGGAAGAAGAGGAGGCCATTCAGCCCCTCATATCTGTTTTACCAATTATGCCAGATCTGTCTCTTAACTCATCTACCTGCCTTGATTTTGTAACCTTTGATAGTATCGGTACAGTTTTGATGAAAATAATATATTTACGTGGAGCAATTAATATTCTTGCACTTCCTCTGGATGTTTTAAAATAAGTCTCTCTCTCTTCAGACCTATCTCAGCTTCTTACTTTTTTTGTTTTCTATGCCATTCTGTTTTTCTTCTGCCCTCCTGCTTATCTCGTGCATGTTTTCATTGCTTCTGTGTATCTGTTTTTTTCTGAACAGAGCGCAAAAGACACTATTCCTGTTTTATGCAATTAACTTCTTTTGTTCACAGTAGAAGGCAGCTCCCTTGTACGTTCTGTAACAAAATTGTAAATTTGTTCTCTGTAACAGGATCTGCACGCACTAGTAATATTTCCATCTCCCAGCTCACCATTGGCCATTTTTCTCAGTGGTGTAGTTTGAGCCGAGAGGCCTGATGGAGAGATCAGCTACATCCAGCTGGAAGAGAGCACTGAAGAAGGGACTGCATCGAACCACAGTAGGACAAAAACAGTCATTTTTCTTCACACGGTTTTGGATTGCAAGTCCAGTAGGTAGGCAGTGGCTATATTGATTAGTAATTGTTCTTTTTCCAGATGTTCCCAGCATGTAATCCCATGTATTCTGGCTAGTTGCAATTATTTTCGTCTCAATTGTCTTTACAATAGTTTGGGTTCAGTAAAGTATTGCATATTTGTAATTGGCACAGAGGAGGGTGGAATATGTTTCTGGAGGTGACTGAATGATATTTATTTAATGGACAGCTTCAACCATATGGCACATTTATCTGAGTTGTATTGTGTTATTTATTACAGCTGTCAGTGTGGCTCCCATATGCAAAACAGGTTCATGTGCTTTTTGCTATTTTTGTTAATCTGGCCTTCCCACCCAGGTTTGAGTTGAAATGGATAGCTAAAAGGTCTTGCTCAACTTCAACTGACCTTAAGTAGTTGTGTTGAGGTAGTCTGAGCTACAGATACTGTTTCTAGCCACCCTTGCTAGCTTGCTACCATGGCCAGCTCGTGTTTTCCATAAAGACACAGTTGTAGATGACTACCTGTAACCTGTGTGCAGTTAACCAATTAACATATAGCTCAATCTCATGGTTGAAATCTCCTAGATTCCACTGAAATCTATCTTTATTAACACCTACGTAAGTATTAAGCATCCTTCCTCTCCCCCACATGTCACTATTACACCTACTGCTCTATCTTCAAAAGAGAAGTGAACTGGACTGGTTTGAAATAAGTTTAACATGGGCAGCTCACACACCAGTAAAAGGCTGTTAAACAGGCGATCTTGGGCTAATAATAAACCAAATGACAAACTAATTGATAAACCTTTCACAATTACATCAACTTGGAAACGGGTTTAGTATGAACATTCAAGCCAGGATTGTATTTTAATTAAAGGGAAAGTCAGCATAATCTTGCTTGCCCATTAAAGAGAGATGACTGGTGGTGAGTATTCACCTGAGGGTCACCACACCTTAAGTCAGAGAGACATTTCCATAATGACCTCCATAGGGTGGCACAGTGGCTCAGTGGTTAGCACTGCTGCCTCACAGCGCCAGGGACCTGGGTTCAATTCCAGCCTTGGGGTGACTGTCTGTGCAGAGTTTGCATGTTTTCCCCATATCTGTGTGGGTTTCCTCCCATAGTCCAAAGATGTGCAGGGTAGGTGGATTGGCCATGCTAAATTGCCTGTAAAGTGTAGATTAGGTGGGTTATAGGGGGATGGGTCTGGGTGGGATGCTCTGAGGATTGGTGTGGACTTCTTGGGCCAAAGGGCCTGTTTCCACACTGTAGGGATTCTATGATTGACCTTGGTTGGTGCAAGAATTGAATGCACACTGCTAACATCACAACCACTCATCCAAGTGAATCAAACCTCTGATTTAGCCAGCAGGGACACTAAAGAGATTTGTGTCTAGGATGCCTATCATTCATGGTTAGAAGCTATGCAACAAACATATTAGGTGCACAACCTTATTGCTTCAGTCATGGACAGACCCATTTCTGGGTCCCAGCACCAATGCTTTCTGAGGTGCCACTGCTCCAAGCGTCCTGTTCAGTCAAGCACTGTGGCAGTGCCTGAGCAGCTGGCAGCTTTACCAGGGGAGGTGGGCACTGCTGCAATAGGTAGGTGCCCCCTGAACACTTTTAGAAGTTTAAAAATAAACTTTGTTCCATGATGCCAAGCCATTAATGTGGAGGTGTTTTCTCACCCACCCTACTGACTTCAGACTCAGTGAGGGACCTGCCCACAATTCCACCCCTAAGTGGACATCTAACTGCCCCTAATTGGCTATCCACTATTTTCAGTCAGCAATTCACCTTTGCTCAGATAACGCTTCTGGCAAGATCTCTTGGATCTGGGTTCAAGGCAAGGAGCCAACCTTCTAACAACAAAGTATTAATTCACTTCTAATTCACCAAAGATCCTCAGGCAGCACCTTCCAAATCCACGGTCACTTCCATCTGGAAGGACAAGGGCAGCAGATACATGGGAACACCACCATCTGCAAGTTCCCCTTCAAGCCACTCACCATCCTGACTTGGAAATGTATTGCTGTTCCTTCACTGTCGCTGGGTCAAAATCTCGGAATTCCCTCCCTAAGGGTATTGTGGGTCAACTCACAGCAGGTGGACTGCAGCGGTTCAAGAAGGCAGCTCACCACCACCTTCTCAAGGGCAACTAGGGACGGGCAATAAATGCTGGGCCCAGCCAGCGATGCCAACATCCTGCAAATGAATTAAACATGTTCCCCTCCTGTTTCCAAATCTGTTGCCTCAAGCTGATAAGATTCCACCCCAAACAATTATGCTCTGATTGGTCAATGGACAGCGATATATTAGACGTTCCTGTTTAATTTTCATGATTTCTTGCTTGAAAGTTGCTGGAAATGCTCCCCATCCCAATCCCATACATCACTCTTCCCATTTCTGTTCACCTCAGCGTCCCTCCACCCCTGAATCCTGGCTGGAGGGTGAAACTAAGGTTATTCATCTTCAACTTCACATTGCTCTCCAATTTGTTCCGTGTCACCATAATCTTTGTGGGGTCATTGTCATTATCTTACCTCTTCTCTGTGTTTTTATCAAGCCTTCCTTAGTTCATGTCCCAATATTATCCAACTATCTAGATGTTCTTCTTCTCAATCAATCTTCCAGTTGTTGCTAGGGAAAAGCTGTTAGATCTTCACTTCCATTGTCCACCCTTTGCCATCTTTCTCTTTCTAACTATACTGAACCACCTTTTTGATTCCTGAACCCTTATCCTTGATCTAACACAACCATTTCTCCTTTTGTCCATCTGGCTGATGCTCAGCAACCTCTGCCTAAGGCCATTATTTTCTTTTCACCCTCTTTCCTGGGAGTCAAACTCTTGAATCCATGGAGTGTAACATTCCACACTGGTGACTGTCAGATAATTTCTCAGCTTCATGCTAATACGTCTCAACTTCCAGACTCTTCTTAAGTCACTGGGCATGCCTGTCACGTGGGTAATGCCCTGAAGAGGAATTGAATGAAACCAGAGAGTAAAGAATCCCTCTACCTGATAGGAACATTGCTTATATACCAAATAGAAGCAGGCGTAGGCCTTTCAGCCCATTGAGCTCTTGCTGCTGTTCACCACATCACAGCTGGTTTTCTTACTCAACGCCATCTTCCCATACTAAATCCAAAACTTTTGATATCATTTTTATGGAGCAAATTATCAAACTCTGCAATCAATAACTGAGCGACATGGGGTAAAGAGTCCCAAAGATTCGCCACCCTTTGAGTGAAGAAATTCCCCCTTATCTCATTCTTGAAGGCCCATCTTTTAGTCTGAGACTGTGTCCCCTCGAACACAGCTGAGCTCTTTACGTAAGTTTAACAGGGAGGGTTTGATGATTGTGGGAAAAATAGGGGACAACCATTAATTGTTTCTTCCTAATGCCAACGTTTGCAAATGTACAAACCTAAGGGTTATCCAAAATGCTATACAAATTATTATGAGGCAGAGACATGGGTGCCTGGAACTACAATGGCAATAATTCTTAATCAGTAATTTGAATTTATAGAGATGCTATTTATTATTGCTAATTCTGTGATTGTTTGATTTTTCTTTATGAGTCAGTTCTCCTTCCTGTGCATATGTGTTACCTTGTTCAAAGTACACATTGCAGTGCTTGGTGTTGGAAAAAATTCCCTATTGTTTGCTGTCTGAATAATTTAGTGCTTTGCAAGGTTAAGCATCTTACTGCATCACTGACTATATACCCTTTGAGCGCCCATGCTGTTTGGCATCATCACTTAATGGCAGTGGCAATGATAAAGGAATCGCATTCCTTAAAAAACAGTTGATTACAGATCAACAGATTTTATAATGATCAGAAACTGATTAATGACCACCTCATTTGGACTTGCTCAAGTATTAAAACAAAACTCTGCTGCTAAGGAGGCAGAATCTGAGATGGCTAGCATTGCAGGCTGTACATTCAATGCTGCCACAGTCTGCACTGGTAAAATCAGTGACTTTTCTTCAGAACACTGATCTGTAAAGTCCACCAGAAAAGGTTTGTTTACTTTAAAGGTCTAGGAATTCGTGTTGTCAAGCAAACATGTTGACTTACCTCCTAAATAAAAGCCAAAAGAACTGCGGGTGCAGTAAATCAGAAACAAAAACAGAAATTGCTAGAAAAGCTCAGCAGGTCTGACAGCATCTGCAGAGAGAAATCAGGTCAGAGGTCACACCACACCAGGTTATAGTCCAACAGGTTTATTTGAGATCACAAGCTTTTGCAGCGCAGCTCCTTCGTCAAGTGATGAAGGGGCAGTGCTCCAAAAGCTTGTGATCTCAAACAAACCTGTTGGACTGTAACCTGGTGTCGTGTGACTTCTGACCTTGTCCACCCCAGTCCCACACCGGCACCTCCACATTGTGGCTACCTAACGAGAGAAATCAGAGTTAGCGTTTAGGATCAAGTGACCCTCCCTCTGATCTTCTGAGGAAGGGTCACTTGACCTGAAACGTTAACTCTGATTTCTGTCCACAGATGCTGGCAGACCTGCTGACCCTTTCCAGCAATTTCTGTTTTTAACTTATCTCCTGTTGGATATTATGAATGATGTAGCATGGAGTCCACTAGTATATAGAGATGAAATTACTATCACAAGAAATTGTACAGGTTCGTGAGTTTGGGAATCAGTTAAAACCAGCAGGGGAATGAACAGCACTCAACACGTATCACCCTTACATCTGCTCCAGGGACCCTGTGAACTACTGAAATATGACTGGAAGTTATTAAAGATCCAAAACTGTGTGGTGCTGTTTGGAGAGGTCCTGGATCCTCTATGAGGAGGGCAAATATTGGTTCACTTCCTTGATTGAGTAATCATTTCAGAACCACTTTGAGTCTAAATCGGGAAATGAATGTTTAAATATTTAATTCAACAGCCAAACACTTGTGTGCTTCACTTCACAGGGGGAGTCCAGGTTGCCATGGCAACATGCGCTTTTAACATGCATGTTGTGGGTTGGAGCGGTGGGTAGTAATCGCATTCCTTTTCATTATATGGGCCAGGAATCTCTCCCAACCTTACTGCCTGTCATTGGAATGTGTTGCAAGGACTTACGGGACTGGCTGCATTATTGACACACCTTCCTTAACCATCAATTCCTGGAATGGGACTTGAACCCAAAGCCTTTGGCTCAGAGACAGACATTACCCATTGTGCCACAAGATCTCCCTCACTTGGTTACCCAAAATAAAGTAGAAAGAACGAGAGAGATAGAAAAAGCATAGAAAGGAAATGTCTAAAGATTTTTTTGAACTCTTCAATTGTTACAATCTGAAGACATGCCAACTTGTCAAGGTTAGTATTGTTAAGTTAGCATTGTTGTTGGTAGGATTTAAGTCCTTATCATGCTGCTGTGGTCTTGAATGCATGAAGCCTAACATTTTCCTCCATGTTTACTGGTTACCATGTGAGTGGCTCCATGAGTTTAGATGACTCAGCAGTTAGCACTGCTACCTCACAGCACCAGAGAACCAGGCTCAATTCTAGTCTTGGGTGACTGTCCAAATGGAGTTTTCATGTTCTCCCTGTGTTTGCGTGGATTTCCACCAGGCACTCTAGCTTCTTCCCTCAGTCCAAAGAAGTGCAGGTTAGGTGAATCGGCCATGCTAAACTGTAGGATGCGGGCTAGGTGGATTAGCCACAGTAAATGTGGTGGGCTATAGGGATAGGAGGGTGTGTAGTCTGGGTGAGATGCACTTCAGAGGGTTAGTGCAGATGTGATTGGCTGAATGGTCTCTATTTGCCCTGCAGGAACTCTATGAATTTCTATGAGTTTCAACACTGGGAAGGTATCAGTGTGTGAAAGACCAAAGCAAATCAGTGATTTTTATTAAATATGTGTGTGTGGTCACCAGAGGTTGCTGTCCAGTTTAGTCTCGATGACTGTGGACTCTAACTTCTTCACCATTCTCTCTAGATCAAAATCTGGATGACTGGTTTCCGATGTGTAGTGCTCCAATTCAAACTCAAGTCACCAGCACCAGTACAACTGGCCTAGACACCCTGACCTCAGGGGCAGGAGGAAGACTTGATTCCTAGTCCTTCATCAGGAGGCAATAACGATGGGGAAGTAATTTACAGTAATTCATGTGAGGTTCAAAGAGATGCGGAGGAGGAATAGTTTCACACAAAGGATGACACTCATGGCCTGAAAAGATTGTTGAATCAAAAACCTTTATCACATTTAAGAAAAAAATTAGATATGCATTTAATATTTGGCAACCTTCAGCATTACAGACCATAAAAGCATGCAAACTGGAACAGACGTGGACCATTCAGCTCCTCTTGCTCCATCATTTGATAAAATCGTGACTGATCTTGTGTTGGCCTCAACTTCATTTTTCTACTTAGCCTGAAACCTTGACTCCCTTGTTAGCCATGAATTTATGACCCCAGCATAAAAATATTCAATGGCCCTGCCTCCATTATTCCCTGGGGAAGTGAGTTCTAGAGACTCATCACACTCATCTTAAATGGGACAGCCTTTATTTCTACACAGTGTCCCCTCGGTCTAGTCTGGCTCACTGAGGGAAACATCCTTTTAGCATCCAGCCTGTCCCATTGGGATGTGTTTCAAAAATGATCAAATTGTGATGAAGATACATAATATATTATTTTTACTATTACTATTTGGAATTTTAGGTTCGACAGTAGCAGAAAAATGAATTTTAGCTTTTAAGTTCAGTGAAGGTCTGTATTTCAAGGTCAGAAAGTCATTTTGAACAGTGAGATGAAAGTAGCATTTTTAATATCTCATATCATTTTAGCTAAATGTTGAGAAAGCTACCTGGACAGAAAATTGCTAAGGTGTTGTTGATTTAAATTTTACAACCTAGAGAGCTCGGAGATGAAGACAGTTTTATTAAGAGTGGAAAGGTCTATAAAAGCAAAGGTGCCAGCTGAAATAACTCCACAGAGACCAGTATCCCAGCACTAAGTCATCCTTTATTTACACATGGAGAGTCCTTGACACTGATCTAGCTCCATCAGAGCCAGATCTCAGAGCGAACAGAGCCTTTAACAGTTCTGTTTATATCTGTCAGCCAGTCTCCCTGATTGGACTAAATTAACAGCTCCAATCAGGGAACTCATTTTCCATGACGTTCACCTGCCTGATCTCATTACACTCACATCACGAGTAGTAGCAGTCTCCAAAAATAAGCTGGGCAGGGCTGCAGAGAAGTCCTGAAATGCACAGAAGAAAGTTCCTGGAACTGTTGAAGGGGCTATTGAAGGATAATATAGGATAATGAAGGACATTGTATAAGGTTATTGAAGACATGTTTAAGGAATACCTGTTAAGCAGTAAGTGAGCTGAGTTAGCAGCTTGTTTAAGGACCTCAGCAAGAGACATTAACTTTAAAAAAAAGCCTAAAGGGCACAAAGAGACCTTTGCTGAAAATGAAATTGTTACAGTTGTGCCAACTGAGCAAGGAGCTTGGAGACAAGGAGGTCCCTCACAGAGATTTGAGTGTCTGGAAGGCTACTGTTGGGATAAAAGAAATAAATCTTTCGTTCTGATATTTATAACAAGATGGCTTCAAAGCGATATTGTATAACTTAAAAAAGTTTGTGTTTTTCTTTAGTGTGCAATGAGCTTTTAATTCATTTGTTAAAATGACATTGGCAACTTCTTGTGAAATATACAATAACTGACCTCCACAGTAAATAAAAAGAGAAAATAAACATGTGGCCTATCAGGTTTCACTCTGGCATCTTGTTTGTCCAATATTCCCATCAGCTGGGATCAAAACAATCTAAACTCCAATGGGTAAAGGCCCAACCTGTTTCAACTCTTCTCATAAAATAATCCTTTATTATTCGAGTGTAATCTCTCGGAACTGTGACCAATTGGGAATTGGATGAAGATGGATCATTGGCTGGGACAGGCTATATAGCCTCTTTGCCTGCAGCAATGTTTCTAGGATTCTGTATCCCCCATTGGTGTCCATTCCTTTTTGAAGGAAATAGACTTGTCGTCAGTATCTAGATCCCACCTATGAAAGTGCTTACTTGTATTTAGAGACTAGGAAACATCAATGTTGTTGGAGAAGAATGGAGAGATTTCGGAGGGTGAGACAAAGAGTTTTCGGTGTTTTGTTTTGTCTCTACTGGGAGAAGGCTCTTCTCTAAGGCAAATTATTCTTTGGTATTAGTGAACTGGAAATTGAATTGAACTGGATTAGTCACGTTTCTACAACATTGAAGGGATGAACTCCAAAATAAAAGGGATAGCCAGGTGATTGGTGGCTGTGAGAGGGGAAGTAGCACTCTCAGAGCCTATATTAATGCAAAAATTTCCTTGGGAGCCTCTGGGACATCAATGTTACTTTGGTAGAAAGGCAGTTTATGCAGTGCCATTCAGAATTTCTAACAGGTAGCTTGCAAACTTCCTGCAAACAACCTCTGTGACTTCAGTGCCAAAATCTCAGTTAATAAGCTAGAGTCATGTTAGACTCTCATAGAATCCCTGCAGTGCAGATAGATGCCATTCAGCCCGTAAAGTCTTCACTGATTCTTCCACCCTGACCTACCCCCTCCATCCCCATAACCCTGCATTTACCATGGCTAATCCACCTAGCTTGAACACCTTTGGACTGTGGGAGGAAACTGGAATACTTGGCGGAAACCCATGCAGGGGATAATGTGCAAACTCTACACAGACAGTTATCTAAGGCTGGGATCAAACCCAAGTCCCTGGCTCTCTCAGGCAGCAGTGCTAACCACTGAGCCGACTCCCTGAAAATACTCCTGGCAAAATCAAACGAATTATCTGTTACATGTCATTCTTTGTTTCAAATTACAATAGGTCCTCACTTGAAGTTGTCACTGTTTTCTTTAAAGTCACAACTTTAAGTGAAACATTTTATCTGAACCCTGGGTTTAATGTTAGAATTGGAACTACATTCTTTCAGACATTTTCTCACCCAGAAAACAATGTACAAGTTGATATACCATGCAGCATAGTGTATTCCTAGCAAAATAAATCATTAAAAATAAAAGAAATACTGTAGTTGAGTACTTTGATGATGGTCTCATTCAGAAGAAATGACATTAAAACTTTATAAGTTGAAATGCTGTGCATTCCTGAATGTGTACATTCAAGAATGAAATAATCTTTTGTAATAAATTGAAAAATATCAAATAAATATAAATGTAAATGTAAATAATGTAAATAAATGATAAATAAAATTACACACACCGCCATTCTTGGGGCTTGGCACTTTATTGATTGGTTCGAAACCACCTTCAGAAACTTCAACTCCCTGGAAAAGTTCCACGGAGTCAGGACTTCCATGTGGTTCAGATGCACAGCTCATGTCTACGTTGCAGCGACAACAGCCTTCAGATCAGAATATCTTAGGCATCATCCCCAATGGTGGAAGCGGCATTACAGTGGAATCATTTAGCAGTGACTTACAGTGATTCGTTGCAACTTCTCAATGTTGCCACTGAGGCCTGAGGACCTGGATATTTTACTAAAGATAATGGAGAGGCTTATCATGCTCACTGTGTATAAATTGGACAGAGAGTCCTACAGTACATGGGTTTGAAGTTAAAGGCTGAAATCAGGAGGTTGCTATTCCAATCATCTTGCTCCTCTGCTGCCTGCCCTTTAGCTGTACCTCATCAGTTAACTCAGGATTGAATTTTTATTTTGAAAATGGATAAGCATGTGAAGTGCCATAACTTAGAAGCCTCCAGGCCAAATACTGGAAAATAGAATTACCTTTTTCAGCCAGCGTAGACACAATGCGCCAAATGTCTTCTATCTATGTTGCAAATTCTCTTATGGCTAAATGCCATCAAAGTCACCTACTGTTCCATTTCCCACCCGCATTTTGGAAAATCAGACCGTAAGGCTGTGCTCCTGCTTCCGGCTTACAAGCAGAAACCGAAGCACAAGGATCTGGAGGAGAAAGTCATACAGTGCTGACCTGAGGTAACAGACAAGCTCCTATGTGACAGCTTGGAGTCAGCGGACTCATTTAGGATGGCCACTGCGTTCTTGAATAGGGGGTTGAGCACACAGCCTTGCAGGGCACTGGTGTTGAGGATTATCCTCATCCTCCTGACCCACAGGCTGCAATCAGTAAGGATAGGCGACAACACCTCCTCCATCATAATCCTCAACACCAGTGCCCCGCAAGGCTGTGTGCTCAACCCCCTACTATACTCCTCACACACTCACAACTGTGTGGCCAAATTCAGCTCTAACTCCATTTACAAATTTGCTGATGATACCACCAGAATGGGGCAGATCTCAAATAACAACGAGACAGAATGCAGGAAGGAGATAGACAGCTTAATAGTTTGGTGTAAAGACAACAATCTCTCCTTCGATGTCAGCAAAATGAAGGAGCTGCTCATTGACATTAGGAAGTGGAATGGAGGACACTCCCCGTCTGTATCAATGGTGCTGAGGTGGAGGTGGTCGAGAGTTTCAATTTCCTAGGAGGAAACATCACCAACAATCTGGCCTCGTCCATCAACCTCAACGCTACAGCTATGAAAGCACAGCAACACCTCTACTTCCTTAGATGTCTAAGAAAATTCAGCATAACTCTTACCAATTTTTGTAAGTGCACTGCAGAAAGCATCCCATCCAGATGCATCACAGCCTGGTACTGCAACTGCTCTGCTCAAGACCAGGAGAAATTACAGAGAGGTGCCCCTTGCCTAAGCCTGGTGACCCTCAGGTTAAGCCATCACCAGTTCTCTCTATCTCTCTCTCTCTCTCTCTGATGAGGAGCAGGACTATGATGCCTTTACCTTTTAAACAGAGCAGGAAAAAAGTTAGATTTGGTGCATTCAGATGTAAGTGGTTGTTTTTTAACACTTCACAAATCTTAATTATTGCCAAATTATATCAGTGGCACTGAAATTTTGCAAGTGTGCAGCCACATACCTTCAGAATTTGATTAGCATTAGATTTTTTACATTGCTTCTCCCTTTCAATTTCTTTGTTTTGCTTACTGTAAATGCATTAACAATTAAATTCATATTTCCTGATTTGTGTTTTGTGTGAGTCAGTGAAAACTCTTCAGTGTGATGAATTGAAGAACCCCAGGTTGGGTGGTTGCACAGCTCTCACGTTCCATGGATTCCCAGCAGAGGGTGCTGTGCTGGGTCAGACGTCCAATGGCAGAGAGGTGACTGGTTATAACTTCCAGAAAGCCTATGCACAGCTCGTAGCCTGACAACCGTGTTTCTTCACCACTGACCTCAAAATCCAGGCAGATTGCCTCTTGACAGTGGTGTGTTCACTGTGCATGTTAGCATTTACATGTCTGATGAGCTCGCACTGTAAATTATTCATCCGGGACATCGATTTATATTAGTGGCAACTCAAGAGGTTTGCCATATCTAATGAAACAGATGAAGCAACAACGTCTGTCTGTTTTTGGTGCTAGTTTTTCCAGGAGCAGGCTGCAAGCATGTTGATAGTGGCTTTAGCTTTTTGAGGGGCCTCGTCGCTTCAGGTACAAGATGGTTCCTGAAGAATGGCAACTTCAGCGTTGGTTGGGTCTGGTGTGGATGGCAGCAAGGCAGTGGAGGAGAGATAGTGACGCAGGTGTCATTGATGATGAGCTGGTTCAGGACTGATGGCCTCTCTTTCAGCTATATCTTTGCTTACTTTCTCTTATTCTTAAAACTAAACAAATTGGCAACGGATTGTGGAGACAGTGAAAAAATTTCCGCTGTTTTTATTGTTTTTCTCAGTGTAAAATACGCATGAAAATAAAATCATTTAAAAAATCATTTCAATGCAAATGCTAACCCAGGAGTCTCTCTCTGTCTCTCTCTCTGTTATCGCCAATATTGTTGAGGTTGGAAGGATTGGTAGATTATGATCGTCTCGTCTATCTACATAATAAGCTCATCTCTAATGGTCATAAGATCCCAGAACAGGCCTTGAAGCTGGAGTTTCTGCTTCAGTGGGTGGGTGGTGAGTGACTGCACCACAGAATCTGTGCTGTGAGTTGGCCTGTATCCCTGTGTTGTGCTTGGCTAGTTAGATCCAGATGGAATATGGGGTTGATATCAGTGAAATGAGACCAGCCATGCAAATGGTGGAGCAGGCTCGAAGGGTCGAGTGGCCTACTTTAACCAATAGAACAAAGGACAGTACAGCACAGGAACTGGCCCTTCAGCCCACAATGTTGTGACAAACAAGACGCCAAATTAAACTGATCCCTTCTGCCTGCCCATATCCCTCCATTCCTTGCATATTCATGTGTTTATCTAAAAGTCCCTTAAATGCCCCTATCATATTTGCCTCCACCACCAACCCTGGCTTCAGGTTCCAGACTCCAACCATGCTCTGTCTAAAAAACTTGCTCCTCACATCTCCTTTGGACTTTCTCCCTCTCACCTTAAATGCATGCATATTAGACATTTCAACTCTGGGAGAAAGATTCTGACTGTCAACCCTATGTTAATTCTTTTCTCTCTCCAGAAGTGCTATCACACACAACCAAACAGTTTTACCCACCACAAAGTACATTGTGGTATTTTTCATCTATTAACCACCACCAGTATGTCACTCATGTTTCCAAATCGTTCAATTTATCTGCAGAACCCATTAAGAGCAATTGTTTCTTGTCGGCACACTTGTCTTCTCACATTGCACTCATTAATGATTCCCTCTTCATTATAACCCTGGTCCACCCAGGGAGTGTTGAGTCTGCTTTGTTCTTTTTGAAATTTGCTTAACTCAATATGCACCGACATGTTCAGTGTAACCAAATAAAAACCAAAAGAACTACGGATGCTGTGAATCAGAAACAAAAGCTGAAATTGCTGGAAATGCTCTGCACGTCTGGCAGGATCTGTAGAGAGAAATCAGAGTTAATGTTTCGAGTCGATTGACCTCTCCTGAGAACACTAGTTCTTGACCCGAAACGTTAACTCTGATTTCTCTCCACAGATGCTGCCAGAGCTGATGAGCTTTTCCAACAATTTCTGTTTATGCTCAGTTTTTCCCAAAAATGATCCTTCTGTGTCCCCGTACAAGGATTTGATAAACCATGTCACCTTCTACCTTATTGCTGTTTAACCAAAAGTCTCTGTTTTCTGGGTTTTTTTCTCACATTCATCATTCCACAATTGGTGGTTACACCTTCAGCTTTAGACATTTTAAAAAAAGTCTCTGTTTTCTCCTTTAAGACAATCTTCAAACTCCACCACTTTAATCAAGCTTTTTGTCATCTGCCCTTAAATCTCCTTGTGTGGCTCGGCATCATGCTTCTCGAAATGTCTAAGGAAGTTTGTCTCGGTTGGAAATGGTACCTAACAAATTATTTCTTCCAAAGACCAGAAATTGCCTTTTGTAATGTAGTGATTGCAGACGGTCACTGGGTGGTGCACTTTCTAAAAGGGCTCAGAATGTGCTCAGAGCTTGAAGCACTTGCCAATTGATTTTTACTTGCTCATGGGATATGGCTTCGCTGACTGGTCCAATATATATTGCCCGTCCCCTAGGGCAGCAATTGGAGGATTTCCTTTCTCTGCTATAGCATGGACATCAGATGCAATTGTAAAAGATTGTAGCTCCCATCAGAGAGAGAGAGAGAGGGAGAGGGAGAGAGAGAAAGAGAGACATCATAAATGTTGCCCTGAAATGTGTCTGAAAATTAGGGATATGGGGACAGGCCAATGAAGAGCAAAGAAGCGTCCTGACCCGAAACGTCAGCTTTCCTGCTCCTCTGATGCTGCCTGACCTGCTGTGTTCCTCCAGCTCCGCACTGTGTTATCTCTGACTCCAGCATCTGCAGTTCTTACTGTCTCTGAAAGAGCTTAAAGCTCTCTCCTGTAAAAGTTGCAGGTTTGAACAAGGGTTGGAACTATGAGTATCAGAGATAAAAGGTACTGCAGATGCTGGAGAATCCGAGATAACAAGCATGGGGCTGGATGAACACAGCAGGTCAAGCAGCATCATAGGAGCAGGAAAACTTGACGTTTCGGGCCTAAACCCTTCATCAGAAATGGGGGAGGGGAAGAGGGTTCTGAAATAAATAGGGAGAGAGGGGGAGGCGGATAGAGGAGAGATCGGAAGAGCACACGTCTGAACTCCAGTCAC
>JAHRHZ010000022.1:12135223-12145537 GCA_024137785.1 Ginglymostoma cirratum
TTTCCTGCTCCTATGATGCTGCTTGACCTGCTGTGTTCATCCAGCCCCATGCTTGTTATCTATAAGTGATGATTATAATTTGATTAAATGAGGCAGAGAGATAATTACAAAAAATTAAAAATAAGGTGGTGCTACAGACAAAGAAATTGAATTGAATAACCTGATAAGTATGAGTCACATGATGAATGCCTAACCATGGGTACGAATGAAGATGACCTCAACCGTGATCTTGGGTTCATTTCCCGTTACATGTGACCCCACCACACTGTTCTGTATCTGTAAAATCTTCCTTACTGTCCTGTTTTGACACTATCACCTTGATAAATTGTAATGATCTTTCTACCTTAATTAGTTTGTACAGTTTTGGATCAATTATTACTTTGGTCAGATCCTTGGCATGCGACTCACACAGTCTCACACTTCTGATCACCTGCAGAGACTTACTATTGGCCAGTCCACTCACGCTGCTTGTATGACCTTTTGATCTCTCTGCCCTTGATCTCTTTGCCTGTAAATTTTGTGTGCTTCTCTCTCACTTCACCCGACGAAGAGGCTACACTCTGAAAGCTTATGATTTAAAATAAATCTGTTGGGCCATAGCCTGGTGTTGTCTGATTTCTGATCTAGACAGAGTGAATAAGGAGGACCTATTTCCCTTTCCTGAGAGGTCAGTAGCCCGGGAGCATAGATTAAAAGTATTCAGTTGAAGGACTGAGATGCTGAAGAGGTTGGTAGATTCTGCAATTCATTCCCTGGAAGGTTAGTAAAGACAGAAATTTTCAGTACATTTACAGAGCATTTGGATAGGCACTTGAAGAATAATAACTTACAAGGCCAACGGACCAAGAGCTAGAAAATGTACAGCCCTATTTTGGACAGCAATGGTGGCTATGTCCAAATGATCACCTTTTGTGCCACAAGTTTCTATGTTGTACAGTGCTATTTAGTGCTGTAATTTACTTCTACTTTGAATCCCACGGAACGTCCTGGCATTTCCCTGTTAGAGGAATCATTATTTGAACTGACTGAATTACATTTAATATCACTCATTAGCCTCCAGTATATAAACTAAGTCTGGAAAATTAAAGTTATTCAATCTGATATCAGCTTGACATCCTAACAGAGAGTGACAAATGCTATCAGTGAGATTAGTCAGTATAATCTATAATATGATTTAGAAATTGCAGTGGAATGATTTGCCAGTCAGTTTGCTACATTGCCTAGCTCATGGCGGTTTTTTATCTGTGGGAGCCTGCTCTTTTCCATAAATTCAAAAACATGCTTAAAACATTAAGCAACTGATTTGCAATATATTTATGGATTTGTATTGTCCACTGCCCAGTCATTACAAATGCAGCGCCTGGAGTTTCACTGTGAGAACTGAAACAATTGACTGTGCTTTATGGTCCTGTTTTCACGAGGAATACTTTACTACTAAAGTTATAAAATGAGAGAGAGAGAGAGAGAAAAACATGTATAAAATTTATAAGTACATACTGTATTGGAGGAAACCATTTGTATTATAAACATATGTCATAGACCAGATCAACCTCCTGAAAATATATTTAGAAGATCGCCTAGAGCCTAACATTTTCTTATTTTAAAGGTAAATGGAAGGCATTGCATTCCCGATACAATTTGATTGGTCAAAACACACTTTAATTTTACACTTTTTAAAAGTACAGACAAAATAAAAATAAGCGAAAAAATTGGCTTAATTATAACTTTATCAAAATGCTTAACAAAATAATGCATATATTAACTGCTTTTAAATATTAACTGTTCCAATATAGTAACACACTCCTGGCAAAGGCAAATTCAGTAAAATAGATTGTCTCACATGCAATTCTAGCAGTAGGAAGAGAACACCAGCTTTTAACTGTAACAGAGAGAGTAACAATAGCTTCCATATCCAACTTCAAGACCCCAGTAACTGCTTGACCCTTCCAATTCAGGCTGCTTCTACTGTTCCAAATTTTTTTAAAAAACCAAGGCTTTCCAAGCTGTTTACTTCATTGGCTTTGAGCTGACCACTTGGGAACTCAGTCTGTACCTTTCTTCATAAAAAAACCAGGATAGAATACCCCACTTAAAGCTAAAATATGGTCACATAAGCAATAGATAGAATATTGAAGATTGAACACACTGCTACAACAAGTGGCAGAATTCATAGAACCCCTACAGTGTGGGGACAGGCTCTTCAGCCCAACAAGTCTACATTGACCCTCAGAGCATCCCACCCAGACCCATCCCCCTATAACCTACCATCCCCAAACACCATGGGCAATTTAGCATGGCCAATCCACCTAACCTGCACATCTTTGGACAGTGGGAGGAAACCTATGCAGACACAGGGAGAATGTGCAAACTCCACACAGACAGTCATCTGAGGGTAGAATTGAACCCAGGTCCCTGGTGCTGTGTGGCAGCAGTGCTAACCACTGAGCCACCGTGCCACCCCAATAGGGTTGATTCATTTTTATTAAGTGAGTATGCGAGGAAACTGAAGAAAATTGTGCTGAACTTCCTTTGGCATTTCCAACCCACAGCCATTTCCATGGATAGCTTGAATGGCGTTTCTTGACTAAATCATATTTTAACTAGTACATCAATAGTTCCTGCTGCCTTGAGTGGATTCAATAAATTTGCTGTTGAAGAGAATCCCTGATTGATCACAATTGTACTTTAATGTCCTATGATATCTAAGGTTTTTAACAGCAATTCAGTTTGGTGTGTTTGTTGGACATGTAGTTATCTAATTGGAGTTACAGTAAAATCAATAAACTTACTGACATTAAATTCTATTAGACAGGAAAACTTAAGGCAATACAATATGTCAAATACAATATGCTGTAGTTTTAATCATTGTCTCCTTAGGACAATTCACTATTTATGGCATTGCTTTTATGAATGAGGAAACAAAAATCTGTTAGAACTTAAATGCAGTAGTCTTTTTCAATCAGTTTTAGTATTACTTAAACCAATTGTTTTTGTTGTCGTTTTATGAAACTCTCTTTCATGATTTATATGTAATATAAGAATCTGTGAAATTTGTTTTGTGTAGGGAAAAAGATGTTTTTGAGCCTTTATTCCCATCACACCTATAAACCATAATAGACTGCAGAGATTAGCCCAGACATTGATGGACCGTTTGCAAACCTGCGGGAGCCTGTTTTGAATGACTATCTTCACAGAGCATGTTTCTTACTAAATGACTTACTCTGAACTGTAAATCGAGTTTAGGACATACAAAAATACAAATCAGGCTGATATGGAAAATTGGCTCTTATAGTTGAGAGAACAATCAACTAGCCTTATTGTTACCAGACTCTTCCTTAACCTGATTGGAAATTTTTGATGGCTAGGTGCACAGCAATAAGCAATTAACTTAAGATATCTTTCCATTCTCTTATTCAAGAATATCAGCTACATTTTACTTAATAAGTATTTGAATTTGAACTGTACTTTTCATGACCTCTTCATCCCAATGAAGTACTTCTAAATTGTAAATAATATAATAAGATGGGTCATCAGTTTGTACACAGCAACTTCCCAAAACATTGATAAGGTAAATTACTATATAATCTGTTTCAGACATACTGGTTTAGGGAGTATTGTCAGGATATTGAGAGAGCTGCGTGGATTCATGTCTTGACGTAAACCTTTTTAAAATTCATTCACGGGCAGTGGGCATCACTAGCTGGGCCTGCAATTATTGCTGTTAAATTGACTAGCTTGCTAGAGAGAGTTTAAGAATCAACCACAATCTCTTGTCAGTCTGTACTCACATGTAAGCCAGAGCAATGGATTTCTTTCTGTAAAAGAAAAACCAGAGAACTGCAGATGTTGGAAATCAGAAACAAAAATAGAAAGTGCTGGAAAATCTCAGCAGGTCTGGCAGCATCTGTGGAGAGAAAGCACAATTAACGTTTTATCCAGTGACCCTTCTTCAGAACTGATTGTAGTCGGGAAAGGTTGATATACATGCTCAAGAAGGGGTTGGGGGAGGGAGAAGGAGTAAATGATAGGTAGAGATGGAGCCCAGAGACCAAGAAGATCATAGTTCTTCCATCAATATGGTATCAGTTCCACTGATGTCAATTTTGATAAGGGGGCCTCCAAAATATCCACTTCTTTCTCAACCATGGATTCTCCACCACTGAGACTGGTGTCTGACCCTCTTGTGCATAATGGGCCTCACACCCTCTCATTTTTCCCACAACAGTGATAGAGTCCCCTTCATCCTCACCTATCATCCCACAAGCATCTACATACAAAGAATCATTAGCTGCCACCTCCAATGGGATGCCACCGTCAGACACATATTCCTGTCCCCTCCCTTGACAACCTTCTACATATACTTTTCCCTCTGGAACATCTTTGTCCACTCTTCTTCCAAACCCCCTCAGCACCTTCCCATGCAGAGGGTGTAACACCTATTCATTACTTCCTCCCTCCTCACTATCCAAGGCCCCAGACACACCTTCCAGGTGAAGCAGCGATTTATCTGCACTTCACTCAATCTAATCAACTAAATTCACTGCTCAAAATGTAGCCTCCTCTACATTGGGAAGACAGAGTGCAGACTGGGTAGCTGCTTTGCAGAACACCTATGCTCTGTCTGTAAAAATGACCCTGAGCTTCCCGTTGCCTGCCATTTCAAGACACACTGCATTCCCTGCCGAACATCTGTGTCTTGAACTTGCCACTGTGCTGCAGTGAAGCTGAGGACAGGCTGAAAGAACAACACCTCATTTTCTGTTTCGGAACCCTGAAACCTTCTGGACTCAATATTGAGTTCAGTAATTTAAGGACCCAAGCATTCTTTACCCTAACCCCCACACGCCAGACTTGTCATCACATGAGCTGCTACCACAAACAGCCCATTGTCAGCCACTAGTTACTATTCATTCTCCCAGGCTGTTCTTTACTCATTCCTTTGTCTGACCATCTGTTTTTCTCTCCCTCTGCGCTCCATCTCCACCTATCATTTACTCTTTCCCCCTCCCCTACCCCTTCTCTAGCATATATACCAACCATTTCCTAGCTACAATTAGTTCCAAAGAAGGGTCACGGCACCTGAAATGTTAGGTCTGCTCTCTCTCCACAGATGCTGCCAGACCTGTTGAGTTTTTCCAGCAATTTATGGTTTTTTCCCTTCCCTAAAGGACCATTATGAACCAAACGGGTATTTATAACAATTGATACTGGTTATGTGGTCACCATTAGACAAGCAGTTTTCAATTCGGATCCTCATTGAGTTCAAATTTTTCCATCTGCCATTGTGGAATTTGAGGGCATGTTCTAAACCATTACAGACTATGGATTCCTAGTCTAGTAATGTTATCACAATGCAACATTCCATCTCATTATGTTGATGATATTAAGAATTATGGTAGGTGTCCATTTGACCAAAATAGAGCAGGGAATTTCAGAATCATGAGATTTTTCACATGATTAAGAAGTTAACGTTTAATTTTTCCTTTTATCTGGGCATGTATGCCAGCTGCTTATCAGTGCTACATACTAAAAAAACACTTCTGCCAAACAGAAATCATGAAAATGACGTGCCAAGTTTCCCTCCATACATTCCTAGGCCATTTGGGACTAGGGTGAGGATTTTTTTTTTATCTAAAATGTGGAGAGTCTGTAGAAGTCTCTGCCACAGAAAGTGATTAAGGCCAAAACATTGAATACCTTCAAAAAGGTGTTAGATAGTTTTTAGGACTAAACACATCAAAAGGTTTAGGGAGAAAGCTGAGTTGGATGATCAGCCATGACAATATTGATTGGTGGATCATGTTCAAAGGCTTAATGGCTTACTACTGCTCCTGTTTTCTATCTATGTTCCTACATTTCAAAAAATGAATTTTACATTATCACTAATATTAAGCACCATTTCATGTGGCAGATTTTTGACAGCTTCAGGTAGATCATTGTTGATCAACGTTGGCCTGAGAAAAAACATAAAAACAATAGTTATGAAATACTCAGAGAAAAGACTTGGCATATTGCAAGCTCACAGAATGAAGGAGGTCTGTTGAAAGATTATCATGTTGTTCTATGTTGGACCATCCTCCTGAAATTACAACAGCACAGTAATAACATATCTAATTTGGGAAGCCATTTGGAAAAGGAAATTTTTTATTAAACATGCCATTTTTGGTTGAAGTTTCCTCTGGCTCAAATGGCGTTATTTTCTCTATATCACTTAGGGATAGCTGTTAGCAGTGGCCTGTTGGGCATAAACAAAGTACATGCTTTGGAGCAATAAAACAGTAGAATGTTTTAAATGTGAAATTTCAGTATCTGTTCAACTCAGCAGTCTGCATTGCATGCTTTCTTTTGAAAAACATTAACTTTACATACATCAGATGTTATTGAACAGAATATACTTCAAATCAGTACCAGCTCTTTTAGTCTAATCTCGTTATTCATTGCTTTGAAAGAAATTTTCAAAACAAAACAAAAAAATTTGAAATAGCTTGCGATTTTTTCCATATTAATCTGAAATCTTAGATTTTTCAATTTTATGTTGATGTTTTGACATTTTTCAGTTTAATAATATGGGGGTGGCAGCTTGGCTGATGCTGTCAACCTCCCTTATACAGCTAATATGCCATTTGTTGAGAATTGTACATCAGTGTTATATCTGCTTTGTGTCAAGACTAAAATTAAAAAGTCCGTTTGATAAATATAAAGCACATGTTATATACGGTCATTTACTGCCCCTTAACTTTTCTTCGTAAGTCACCATCCTAATGCAAATGTGAGAGGGAGGAAAATTTGGAATTACCCATTTTACTCTACTTGAGTTGGTTGTATTTCTGACGAAAGACATGTAATAGAGACCTAATGAACACAAGTTTGCAAGAGTGGGTAATTTGTATTTGAACATGAAAAGAAACATGATTTATTTTGCCATTTGTAGCTCCCCAAAACAGCACATAACCTGATTCAGAAGGAGTAACTGTGCTATGTAAAGCAGGACCATTCCAGGTTCAATATGTAATCTGGGTGCCAAGCCAACTAACTTTAATTTGCAGCAAAGTTGGGAGCCTTACATTGAGGAACATGACTCTCATTTCTGCTTTGACTACCATTGAGCAAACTCTGCTGAAAGCATGCATGAATGATTCTTGAAGTATGATCAGGTTTAGCTGTGACACCCCTTTGATCCAATATCTTGGCAAGATTGAATGTGGATACCCACAAATGAAGATTGGCCATTGAGAGGGTGGGTAGTGCCTGTGCAGTCATCTGCCAACAGGAAGAAGAGAAAATTGGTGAAAAAATAAAACTTTTAAAAATAAGTTTTAAATGCTTGTTTTGATCCATTAATTCCTAAATTCAATCAATTGTTATAGTTTCCACTATATGAAAAGCAAAAGCTATTCTGACAGCTGGAGAATCATCATAGATCTTTCATTAACCTTTTTCAAAGATGCTGGAGTTACCATTGAAATAGCTGTAATTTATAGTAACTCTGGGGATCAATAATGAACTATCCATTTCATTCTGTATGTCACGAAAATGAAAATGGGAATTTTTCTTTTAATATTAATATTTCCTCCCTAAGTCTATTTTAGACAAAATAATAGAAAAATAGATCAGATAAAATAATATTTTATGAACAAATATGCGTTTCATTACAAAATGGGCTTGTTTTCAATCCTGCAACAAAAATCTGGTTCCAACTTGTACATGCAGAAATCAGTGTTATCTTGGGTAGACAGCTTTGGGAGAGTTAATCGCTCTAAGCCAGTAATTGACTGTCACTCCACTTTCTTCTCCACTTAAATTCTCTTTAGTCATCAAGAGAAAACAATTCTCCTAACAGTCTCAGATGAGTTTGCTATAGTGTTTTCAGTCAATTGTTCTTCCCTGTGGCTGTGGTCCAGTAAAGTACTTTGGCTGCAGCCATGCTACTGTGCAATTACATGCAATGAAATGACTGCAGTATTTCTGCACAGTTAAAATCAGGTGATTGACTGACTCGCATGTTTGTCAGCAAAGAGAACAAGTCATTCCAGCTTTATAGAATTCTTCTTTTATTTTCAGCTAACGTGACGCTTATTGGCCAATGCAGTTGCCTCAGCTGTCATCTATGTAATGAGCAATTTTGCTTTTTCAATATGTTTTTAATGTTAAGTGTCAACTATATTATCTTTAATATTTTTGTATTTTGATTTATTTCTCCCGTGCCTTCCACCTTGGGTTCTGGAGCAGATTCGATCGGCTGAATAGCCTAATTTCTGCTCCTGTGTCTTATGGTCTTACACTTCAGCAAGAATGTCCTCCCTGATATTTTCCTCCTGCTGCAGCCCTTGTCCCCTGGGTAGGTGTTACTTCTCTATTAATGGTGTTTAATTATACACAGGTGGAGGGTAGTAATTGCAGCTTCACTTATGTAGAAATAAAGAGACAGTTCCAAAATGGTCTTAAGGTTCAGCAGTCATATACCTGTATCTGGGCCAGAAGGTCTGGGTCCAAGTCTTATCTCAGAATATGATGGCTACAGAGGTGTATCCTAACATGTCAAACAGGTTGAAGAGACGAAGTTGGGGGGGGGGGGTCGTTGAATTTGGAGGTATGTACTGTAATGTTTCATTCTGTAAATAAATATAAGATTGAGTAAAGATCTACATCAGTATCATCCTTCACCAACTGGCTTTCCAGAAGTGAACGTGGTTGCATGCGCAAGGACCTGCCATTTCAGTACATGTAGATCCAGTCTCCAACCACTTTTTGAAATTATCTTAGCTGGTGTCTGCAAGTGTAAAAGTGTGTGACGGTGTCTCTTCTTCTTCACCATTTTCCTACTTTTGCCTCTCTTGTTGTTGCATCACTGGCCATGTTGTAGTTCCTGGATATTTGAAAGGAGGAAAGCACAATATTGAGGTTTTGATGATGGGAGGGATGAGAGCACTTGTGCTTAATAATACCATCTGCAGCTTGTAAACCAAGATAAATTGTTGGATGAGAGTGAGGAGGATTAAATCTGAGGATAATGCTTTGATGTTTCTAGACCGACCCACTGCCTTTGTAAAGGCCACTCTCATGATAAAACCAACCATCCCTTTCATTGAGAGGTCAAAGACATATAACCAAACATGGGTTCCTCTGGTTTTGCAGCAGCTTACCTGTGAGAGAAGAAAAGCATGTTGGTGACTATGGTGCCCTGTATTTGGATGATGGGTAACAGTGTGCTGAAGCTGGTGAAGATTGTAGCTTGTGGTGAGGGTGAGGTTAATATTTGCAATGATTTGTGATTGATCAAGATAGTTGGTATATGATTGATCAGGTTGTGGTGCATTGAGAAGCGCACGAGGCAAGTGTTTCAGGGGTAAGATATTGTATGTAAAGATACCTTAACAGACTTTGGTGCTTGTGTAAGGTAATTGAGCCTCTTGTGGTGTTGCATCCAGGACCTTGCAGGCTGTCCAGAACTGTTTATGCTGGAAATATGAAACAAACAAAAACAGAAATCGCTGGAGAAACTCAGCAGCTCTGCCAGCATTTGTGGAGAGCAAAACAGTTCTGAATGAGAGTCACTGGATTCAATGTTAACTCTCTCTCTCTCTCTCTCTCTGCAGCTTCAGAACTCTGATGGTCTGTTCCATTTCAGAACTGAATATGAGTTTGGGATTAAGCACATTAAGTATAAGGAAATTCTTACATGCAGCTACAGATTCAAATTATAGAAGACATATCATCTACACATTAAAAATATGCAAGGCGTAGGAGGTTAGGTATCATTCCCATTGAAGCCATGTTTCTCATGACACCCAACAAAGAAGTTTGCCAGAGCTGGGCCAAACAGGACTCATGGTAACACCATCTTGTTGGGCATACATAGTATTGTTAAAATTGAACTCAACTATGGAAGTTGCTGAATTCATGAGTTTATTTAATACTGATTGTCATAATAGTGTTGGATTTGGATCATCATGATATAATACTGCATTACAGATGTCAGGCTTCCTTGAGTGAGAAATTTGTGAATAGACCAGCAATGTCAAATGAGCAAATGTACACTGCATTGCTATCATTATGCAAATCCTACATGATCTTTGCAAATCCTTCACTATGTATACGGAAAATCTCATTCAAAATTGAAGGGTGTGGCTGGGGATTGTAGTGATTCAATCAATCATTTGGCCAGTTGATGTTTTGCAGAACAGGTCATAGGTAACAGAGCACAATGAGACATCAGAAATAACGAGGTGTAGAGCTGGATGAACACAGCAGGCCAAGCAGCATCAGAGGAGCAGGAAAGCTGATGTTTTGGGTTTAGACCCTTCTTCAGAAATG
>JAHRHZ010000022.1:12145937-12158720 GCA_024137785.1 Ginglymostoma cirratum
TCAGCTTTCCTGCTCCTCTGATGCTGCTTGGCCTGCTGTGTTCATCCAGCACTACACCTTGTTACCTCAGGTTCTCCAGCATCAGCAGTTCCTACTATCTCTGTAACAATGAGACATCAGTTTTGTGTGTTGTACATGTGTGGACACAGTGAGTCACAAGGATGAATCCCATCCGCATATATCACCCAACAACTCTTATGCAACTCTGCCAAATGACATTTTAAAAAATGTATAGTTGTTCTTTTCAAGGATGACAAGCTCAGTCCCTTAGTTGGCTTTCACAAAAGAGATATCCAATTTCAGTGCAGGAAACAAACTTTTCAACAAAAGACCCTTTGTTTTTATTATGTTCATTAACTTGATTAATTACTATTTGCTGTTTTTGTGATGCTGATTGGAGTTACACCCCTCAGTTTGGAATTTGCTAGATTTGAGGCTTAGGTGAAAACACAGAAGAGAGATATCTGCGATGTTCATCTTTCGTTGTGTTTGTGGTCTGTATCCAGTATTTTTAGCTCCTTACAATTTTGGCAGCAGTGCAGTACTGTACTGAAATGGATATAACTTGAAAGAAAGTTATAATAAAGGAAATTGTCTGTTTGTTTAGCATTCGTGGCCTAATGATACAAAATACATTTCATTTCACGTCAGAGCTCATGACCAGGTTCAAAGGGTCCTGGGAAGTTTGAAAAATAATTAAAACCTGCAGAACAATTTTTTTAGATTTAAAACTATCCATGATGAACAGCAGTGATGCAAGGTAAGGTCACATCATTGAAGGATTTTCACACTTACACCGATACAATATGTCAATTGGTGATACATTTGTAAAACACATGCTATGTTCTAGAGTGTGGCAACTCCAATTGGAATTATTACAGTTGAGAATGCAAGTGTTCTTTAAATGTTTAAATCAGTTCATTTGTCATGCATGATGCTACGGTATCCAGATTTTCGAAATGGAATCAACTCATTTTCTGGTTTGTAAATCCAATAAATCAAATGAAGTCCACCTGCTTTGATTTTTAATCTTCAATTTTATGCAGAAGTTCCGAGCAATTCTAAGGCAAATTCTTTACCGTTGTCTTTCCAATTCTCTCAATGCAGCAATGGCACTGATTCAGTTCCCTCATGAGGACCTTGCCTGACATATTAGCCACCCTCTCACGTAATGTTCAAAGGGAATAATTCACTTCCCAGATGGTATATAAATATGAAACTTTGATATCTCACATTATTTAATTTGACAAGAAATGCATATGTGGTAGCTTTAGACCATATGTTTATTAAGTCTTGAACTGAAATTATGACAATGTAAATGCATTTTGTACCAGGATATGAAGCTACACAACAAATTGAAAAGAGTCTTTAACCTCAACAGCATTACATGACCATACTTTACATTATTGAATTGTATCTTATAATTTAAAAATTATTTTCATCAATATATAGGAATTTAAGATTTTGTTTATAGCACTGCATTTCCATCTAGAGAAGACTGTTTATTGTGTCAAGAATTTTAGAAACATTTTACAAAGCGTAAACTCTACAGTGAAATATTGACGATCCTGCTCTGTAGACATGCATGACAATAAAGGCACTGCTGCTTAATCAAAATGAAAATTTGATTGTAAACTTCAAATTTGTTAGTAAAGCTACATATACAACTAAGACAGTTAAAAGTGCCTATTTTAAAAAAAGTGATGAAAATGATATGCAGTTTGCAGATGGAGTATTCCTAGGAACAGTGGTGTCTTGGCAATCCATACAGGCATTGCTTTGAGTGAGAAGAATATTTACGATAGGTTTTCAAATAGTGAGGGATTCTTAATTGATATGTGTTCTGCCAGATGCCATGGTATATCAGAGATATGCCATTTTTGTTGGCATTTAACTATAATAAACATACAGCAGGGCCAGTACAGATAAGGAGGGATAACTTGGGGACCTGATCATGCTGACAAGCATGTGAATAAAAAACAAAGCAATAGAAAATGCAATAATGTATTTTTCATATTTTCTCTATTCTTTCAACTCCAAGCCCTCCAAAGTTGTTCCAGTGAAACTTAGAAAGCTGCAAGAGAAAATAAAATGGATTCTGTTTCTTACGATTGTTATTTTATATTTTCTAAGTAACCTGTTCAGAAATGCCATTACACACTTCTGGAGCAGGTGGAACTTCAACCTAGGCCGCCTGGCTCAGAGGTAGGGATACCACCGCTGTGCCACAAGAGCCCTTATAATTTTATTGATGAACTGATGTAATATTCTGTAACTGTACAGTCAAATTATGAAGGGAGTATTTGACTCCCTGGTTTGGATGTTAACTGCAGGGTTGGGAAGTGGAAGTCAGGACCATTTGGGATCTTAAACCATTTGGGAGGTGGGAAGCATGAGTTTCTTGGTGCAACACCTTAATTCCAATTGAGATAGGCTCGGCAGCCAGTAAATAGCCATGGGCTGGGGATGAAGGCAGGACAACTGAGGTATAAGCCTGGTTTTAAACTGACCATGGCAGAAATGACTGTACATGCTGTTTCATTGCTGTCAGTACAGAATTCAAGATCACAGAAAACCTCAGTTCCACAATGTACCAACAGAGCCACATGCCTGGAACTTGGTAGTCCCTTGTTTTTCATATGCAGATCTGAAGATCATTTTGGAGGCTATGAAGACCTGTTCTGGAACAGTTGCAGAAGGAGGCCTGCAGCCCATTCTGTGTATATGAGTGTAGACACCACTGTTACAGTTTGTAGTTGATGCTTGGTGATGAGAACTTAGGCTTAGTGTAGGAAATTGTCCAAAGATCTGATACGCTGCAGCAAATAAATGTAATCCCAGTCCTCAGCAGTGGAGCGGGGACACATACTGTTTCTGAACATCAGAGGAGAGTGTGCACAACTCATTCATTGACATTGTCAATGGCTTAGAGCCATTGTTCTGCTGAGGACCAGTATTTACTCCCTTCTAATGAATTAGAGCAGCTGCCATTGACCAGAGAGGCCTGCAGTGCCTTGTTTCACTCTCTTTTGTCCTTGTGGGAAAGTGGGCACATACTACCTGAAAGAAGAAACAAATGGATGGAAATGTTGCATTTTCACATAATCACAACCATAGGTGAGGAGCTATGGAAATAACCAGAATGGCAGACCAGAAGGAAATTGGTGATGGTAAGGTGGACAGTTAAGGTGGAAATGGTGATTAGAGAGGTTAATGTGCTCAGCAGAGAGATATGTGGCACTTTATCCTGTCTAACAGCAAGCTGAGAACTGACTTTCATTAGAAAGCTCCAGTGCTGCAGAGGCTGCTGCTCTCAAAGGCTGGTACCTCCAAAGGAGGCCTTTTCCCTTACCATTACTGGCTCAGGAGGACCTGTAGAACTTTGAAAATGTATTGTCACACCTTGCAAATGCAATTTCTGTTAGTGCTCATGCACTCACCTTGTTGTGTCCTTACATATATTTAGATAGGGTTGCACTGGTTGAGAAGCACAGTACTAATGTACAGAAGGAAGTGCCAATTGTAGTGATGCCTGTGGGCAGTTCCAGTGGATGAAGGAGGAAAAGATGTTGTGTCTATACCAGCAGGAGCTGAGTTCTTTGAGGTTGAAGATGCCAACCTGTGCGGGACTTGATGATGATCATAAACATCTTCATCTTCCTTGGCCCTTCAGAGAGAAAGTATCTGTCCAGCAAAGTAAAACGACAGAAATTGCCCATGTGATAATTTAGGGGCAGCAGACTCTGAACCTCTGAAGATTTTCTCAAAGGTACCTCCAAGGCAATGATGACCTTCATTCATTCATTCATTCATTCACTCATTCACTCATTCATTCATTCATTCATTCATTCATTCATTCATTCATTCATTCATTCATTCATTCAATGGTGGTCCCTCACAGATGAAGATGTCTCTCCTCCAGTCTCAGGGTGAGTCCATAGTTGGCTGTACAGACCGAAGCAGCTATCACAGGATCTATTAAACTTGGGGTAGAAGATGATTGTGGGAAGGGGTGGGTGGGGTATTGGTATGGCAGCATTCTTTTTTGGCTGTTTTCACCTGGCTTCTGCTTTTTCCTGACAGCTGGTTCCAAGGTGTTCAATGACTTCCGGGTTGCTCCTCCTCCACTTTGGACGGTCTTGGACTGGTGATCCTCAGGTGTCTGTGGAAACACAGCACTTCATCATTGAGGCCTTGAGGGTATCACTGAAGCGCTTTATCTGTCGCTCTGGGGCTCCCCAGCTATTTCGAAGCTGGGTGTAGAGCACCTGCTTGAGGAGTGCCTTGTCAGTCATGTAGATGATATGCTCAGCCCATCGTAGCCAATCAAGGGTGATCAGTGCCTCAACGCTGGGATATTGGTCTCGTTGAGGATGCTGGTGTTGGTGCGTCTTTCTTCCTGGTGGATTCAGAGGATCTTGTGGAGGCAGCATTGGTGGTACTTCTGTAGTGCCTTGAGATATCTGCTGTAGACAATCCACGTCTCAGAACCATATACAAGGTGGGGGGGAATCGACCAGAGCTCTGTGTAAACATGATCTTGGTGTTAGATCTGATGTTGTTGACCTCGAACACCCTTTTCTTCAGGCAGCTGAAGGCTGTGCTAGCACGCTGGAGGTGATGCTGGTGCTGGATTTCTTCATGAATAGCTTCTTTGGCTGGCTAGATACTCCCTTGGTATTGAAATTAGTCAACATTCTCTATGGCCTCACCATGGACCTTGATAATCAAGAGTTCACTGCACAATGCCAAGCCATGTTGGTGGAAGACCTTCATCTTGTGGTTGTTCAGGGTGAGACGAACGCTCTCCTGTGCCTTTGTAAAGGTGCTGACGATGGTCTGGAGTATATCCTCTAAGATTACACATATGCAAGCATCAAGTATTGCAGCTTGATGACACTGGTTGGGGTGACTTTGGTTTTGACTTGAAGGTGATGGAGGTTGAATAATTTCCTGCAGATTTTGTAAGTTAGCTCCACTCCAGTGAGGAAGTTGTCAGCGGTGGGGTGAAGCATTACTGTGAAGTAGATCAAGAACAGTGTTGGGGCAATGATACAGCCCTGCTTGACATCAGTTTGAATGGGGAATAGGTTGGTGGTGGAGCCATTTACAACCATTGTAGGCATTGGAACTGCAGCGTCAGAACTCTGATGGTCTACTTTATGGATAAAGGAGTAAGGGCAGATGACAGGAAAACACATGAATAGATAGAAGTTCTTCTTGACGTATTGTATTCTTTTTGAATATTGAAAGAGTGGAAGTGCTCCCTGTTGATGAAATTGGCTAATTGTTCACTCTGACTTTTGGGTGGAAGTAGTGATGCCCTACCACTGAAACAATCCAGAAATGATTGTGAAACCTACTGCCCTCTGTGTCAATGAGGCAATCCCTGTTTGGAACTGGTCCAGCTTTCTCAAATTAGGCATCAGTAACCTGTGAGATCCCATGTATACAGTAATTGATAAGGTCTTATCAAGGTCCTTAGCTGATCATTGGCAGGAGCCAGAAGTGAGGAGGTTACAGGCCTAAGTGATTTTGAAGGTTGCAGGCAGGATATGGCATTGAGTCCTGTGAGGTCTAAAATCTTCAGATATGTTGGAACAGGTGTTATAATCATCTGATTGTTGATTCTCCATCTTCTCTGGCCTTGATTCTTGGTCATCCTGTATTTGGGGGTGAATTCTGTGCTGAAGGCAAGGTCTCCATATCTTGCCAGCCTCTTGTTCCTTTCTTCTCTCCTAGAAATATAGAAATTAGGTGCAGAAGTAGGCCATTCAGCCCTTCAGGCCTATTCTGCCACTCGGTACGATCATGGCTGATCATCCAACTCAGTACCTTGTTCACACTTTGACCCTGTACTCTTTGATCATTTAGCCCTAAGAGATTTATCTATCCCCATGAAAGCATTCAATATTTTAGCCTCAACCGCTTTCTGTGGTAGAAAATTCTACAGGCTCAACACTCTCCGGGTGGAAAAACATCTTCTTTTTCCCTGTTGCTGCATTCCTCCATGGTTATCTTCTGCACATTTGCCCCCAAAATAAGAGCAATGTCCCTGTTACCTGCTCCTGTCTCCACCTCCTTAGATAATCCACTTCCCCCATTGTTTCTGGAAGCCTCCGTGATGCAAAGAGAGTAATGACCTCTTGAGAGCCCAAGTGCTTCGGTTTGTTCTCCATGCTCCTTGCTTCAAGCTGATGGCAACTGTTTCCTAATGGCTGATGCAATTCAGATTCACCCTTTTATGCGATCCAGCTCGGACCAGTTAAACTTGCTAATGAGAATTTATGGTCTGACAGATCTTGTGATTTCCAAATATTATTTTGTTCTTTCATTTTATTTCTCTGGGAAACTATTCTCTGCTGTGTGGCATAACAAGTTCACCAATTCCATTCATCTGGGACTCCGCAATGAAACCTGTGCATTCCTGAGAAAGTCATAACATTCTCTTCAGCACACTCTTAATGAGTTCTTTATAGCCATTTTACTGGCCATCTTTATGGACTGGGCAGCATTGCAGGATTGCTGTCTTCCCACTTTGAGCAAAATGGCTGGTGTCATGAAATCAGCATGTAGCTTGACTCAGAATTTTGGACACCTCCAAACCCACCTCTTCCCTCCCCAGTGAAAATTCACATTGGACCTAGGGTTAGTGACATCACAAAAAGAAAATATATTGACCTACAACTGCCGCCACAGTTGTGAATAGTGTGCTGGAGTATGGGTGTGTTAACAGAAACTCAGCAGGTCTAGCAGCATCTGGAAAGAGAAACAGTTAATGTTTTGAGTCCAATAAATATGATATTTTCGTTTCAGCCTATCAGAGGTTTTTCACGTTTCTGGACTTGAAACATTAACGTTTACTGTCTTTCTTCCACCAGGGATGTTGAGTTTCTCCAGAGGGTTTTGTTTTTATTTCAGATCTTCAGCATCTGCAGGACTTTGCTTTTACATGGGTGTAATTTGCATTTGTGGGTGTATCATAGTGGAGTACTAGAAGCAGTCTGAAAGAATTGTAGGAATGGAAAGAGCACTTCTTGCAGTGTGTACTCTCCCAATCAACAGATTGAATCTGTCAACTTCGCCCAGTAAAGAGGTGCTTGAGGAAGCTCAGGTTTGTTACGTAAGTGACAGCAACTAATGTCTGAAACTGCAACACCATTTTTACTTCATGAGAACTTCTCTGTTGAGAGTTCCCTTGAGCAATTAGAACATTTCTGCTATGCCAGACACTGCAGAGTGATGTAATTAGTAGAAACTGTGTAGGTGGAAGCAATGAGAGTTTGGCAGCCTGAACGGATCTGGGAGGAAATGATGATCTTTTCCATTACAAATTTGATGATTGTTATGAATTTATGTTATTACTAAGATGGCATGTGCCTATGTTTTTGTTTTGTGATAAAACAGTAGCGAAGGGTTAAAACATACTTGAGCATTGAAACATTGCTAATAATTACCTTGTAAAGTCAGGATAACAAAATGATTTGTCATTTTTATTTTGAATGTCGATATTAGATGCACGTCTCTTTTATTGTAGACTCTTTGAAGTAGTATTGTCAATATATAAAATATAGCTACAATTTCATTTTTACTATTTTATTAAGTTCTAAATCACAAGCCGCTGCTGCAAAAGCATGTTACTTTTTAAAATAAACAATTAATTTTATTTGTACTACTTTTAGGCTATAGGAATTTCAACTATGTACATTTGTTTCCAGCCTTAGTTAATATTTAAGATATTTGGAATATTTTGTTGGTTTTACGTAAGGCTTCATGCTGGGTCTTTGTGCTGCAACTTTGTTTGACAACCAGATCTTTCTAATTTGTAATTTTAGATATTCTGTCGTCTGTGTTTATGTATAGCTGACTGTTTACAATCTCTAAACTAGCAAGCATCTAATCAGTTTGAAAGGAAATCACATGCCTATTTTCCTGTATTGCACAATGCAATAAAATGTTTAGGTCAGGATGTGCCTATTTAGTTGCCAATACAGTTAACCGTTTTCTTCCTTTGACTGTGAGTGCTTTTTACACCAATAACCATTCAACTTTGCCAAATATAGTACAAGTCATGCAGCAAAGATTACGGTAGGCCAAGAAAATTATATTGCAAAGAGGTTGTTTGATAACCCAAATAATTTGAAGACTAATTTGATCTGAGTAAATATACTTTCTTTTGTATTAATTTGTTTGATGTAGGCATTACTGTTTAGGCCAAGATAACAAGCATGGGGCTGGATGAACACAGCAGGTCAAGCAGCATCATAGGAGCAGGAAAACTTGACGTTTCGGGCCTAAACCCTTCATCAGAAATGGGGGAGGGGAAGAGGGTTCTGAAATAAATAGGGAGAGAGTTGGGGGAGCGGATAGAGGATGGATAGAGGAGAGGATAGGTGGAGAGGAGGCAAACAAGTCGAAGAGGTGGGGATGGAGCCAGTAAAGGTGAGTGTAGGTAGGGGGGTAGGGAGGAGATAGGTCAGTCCAGGGAGGACGGACAGATGAGATGTCCATCCTGGGCCTCCTGCAATGCCACAGTGATGCCACCCGAAGGCTGCAGGAACAGCAAATCATATTCAGCCTGGGAACCCTGCAGCCCAATGGCATCAATGTGGATTTCACAAGCTTCAAAATCTCCCCTCCCCCAGCCGCATCCCAAAACCAGCCCAGCTCATCTCCACCTCCCTAACCTGTTTTTCCTCTCACCTCAAGGCACACCCCCATCTCCTATCTACTAACATCATCCCGCCCCCTTGACCTGTCCGTCCTCCCTGGACTGACCTATCTCCTCCCTACCTACACTCACCTTTACTGGCTCCATCCCCGCCTCTTCGACTTGTCTGCCTCCTCTCCACCTATCCTCTCCTCTATCCATCCTCTATCCGCCTCCCCCTCTCTCCCTATTTATTTCAGAACCCTCTTCCCCTCCCCCATTTCTGATGAAGGGTTTAGGCCCGAAACGTCAAGTTTTCCTGCTCCTATGATGCTGCTTGACCTGCTGTGTTCATCCAGCCCCATGCTTGTTATCTCGGATTCTCCAGCATCTGCAGTACCTTTTATCACTGTTTAGGCCAACATTTGTTATCCATCCCTAATCACCTTTGAGAATGTTATGGGGCATTGCATTCTTGAACTGCTGCAGTCCATTTAGTTTAGGTACCCCACAATGCTATGAGGCAAGGAGTTCCAGCAGTTTGAACCGGTGACACTGTGGAAGTGACAATATATTTTCAAGCCTGATGATGAGTGGATTGGAGGGGAACACTGATATTGCCCTTTTCCTCCAAGATGGTAATGGTCATGGCTTTGGCAGGTTCTTTGGTGAATTCCTGCAGTACATCTTATAAATGGTATGCATGGCTATTACTGAACATTAGTGGAAGATGGAGTGAATGTTTGAGGATGCGGTGTCAATCAAAGGGACTGTTTGGTCCTGGGTGGTGTCAAGTTTCTTGAGTGTTCTTAGAAATGCATTTACTCAGACAAGTGGGGAATATTCCGTCACAGCCCTAACTTGTGCCTTGTAAATGGTGAACAGTTTTTGGGGAGTTAGGAAGTGAGTTACTTGATGCTTCCTAGCCTCTGACCTGTTCTTGCAGTCGCAAGATTTATGTGGTGAATCTAATTCAGTTTCTGATCAATGGTAACCCCAAAATGTTGGTAGTGGGGAATTCAGCAATGGTGATGCCTTTGAATGCTGGCTTCTGACATGCTGGAGATGGTCATTGCCTGGAACTTGTGTTGCATGAGTATTTCTTGCCACTTCTTAGCCAAAGCCTAGATATTGTCTAGGTCTTGCTGTATTTGGGTATGGACTGCCTCAGTAATTGTGGAGTCACGAATGGTTGTTGGTTTTAATGCTTTTGTGTCATGGTTTATTAAACCTAATTTATTTTCTTTTACAATTTTCAGCAACACATTCAACACAGGAGAATCCATTTTGAAGGCTTTCGATGATTTTGCCCTTTTACAAAATAAATGGTCTTTGCATTATAAAGTGACCTTATAGCTGATATTTGTCATTGCTTTGCTGTTTACTATGATTGACACATTTTGCAGCAAACTCTTGTTTAATTTTGCATAATGATTAACTGACTAGTAATAAACTGAAAACAATTACACCAGTGTAGTTTATGTATGATAATTACCTTGGTGTAGAACCTCTACAAAGATGAACCCCTACTTCACCAACTTAATTTTCAATCCCAATTAGGTTTTTAATATTAGAAATGAGTTGGTTGGCTGCCATCTCTTTCATATTGAAAATGTAAGCCTGGTTCATTTGCTATCTTGTCAGTTTCTTGTTCTTAACCTTAGCACGTTTAAAGGGTTTGTTTTGCATTGGTTTTAGTTTGACTGTTGTCAGTGGTATGAGGCAACTTCCCAATATCACAAGCATTGGTTTGTAGTGACCCAGAATATGTGATACAGGTACTACTGAGTAATTACTATATAATTAAATGGAAAAAGCAGTGAGTCACTAATGTGGTAACAAGTTGGACTTCACTGGAATTTATGTTTGATGAATAAATTCAACAAAATAAATGGCAAAAATGTCATTGTTGGCTTCAGTGACAGTATTGACATCTATCTATGTTTTTAGCAAATATTGAGCCAGATTTTTCCAAGGATTGAATTTTCCAAATAGGTAGGATGGATAGGATGTTGAGGGGCCATGTTAATGTTCCAGGTAATTAGAATGTCGAACTGTGCAAGGTGCTTGTTGGTGAATGGGTAGAATGCCAGATGGGTGGGGATAGGGTGCCATTTGCGAAGTGATTAGGGTGCCAGGGGAGGATGCCACATGTGAAGGGGTTTAAGTACTAGGTGAGTAGACTGCCAGCTGGGTAGACAGTTGGGTAGGTTGCCAGGGTGCAAAGAGATAAGGTAGATGATACAGTGTACATTCCCTCAGGTTGGATGGGTGCATGGGAAAAATTAGGTTCAGTGGGAAGGATGGGCGTTGGGTTTGAGGGTTTTGGGTCTGGTGGTGACATGGAGTCAGGTTGGGTCCAGCAGTGGAATAGGGATATTGGATACGGAAGGGTGTTGGTAGGGGGTGGAGCGGGGTTTTTTTAATGTATTTGAGTTAAATATGGGGTCAATTGATTAATTAGTCAGGGCATAGACTATTAAATATATCATCTAACTTTTCCTAAGTAACTATTTTACTCAATTTCATTGGAACTCTCCAATGTCTTAGATTTAAATGAAGGCTCTCAAAGGGCCTAGGTATTGTGCAGTTTATCAGCAGAAAATTCAATTCTCCAGCAAATTTATTTGAAATATGTTACAATGGGGATTCCACAGGGTCACCATGCGCTCCCCTATCTAAGCTGGAATAATGACTGTCTGACCATCAGAAAATCTGGGCCGTTGTATACAGTAATCACTTAGTGACCACAAACAGTAGTATGATTTTGTGTAATATCTGACATGTCATTTAATCTATTTTAATGATGGAAATCTGGATCTTAGTGCTGTTCTGTGACAGCATTTGTTATAATTAACTTGCAAGCCTTCTGCAAGGTGGTAGTACTTTCTTCAAGTTTGGCCACCATTTTGTTTATCAGTCAATCAGAAGGAAAACTTTAATTTACTATTTTATTTTTGTTTTGTGTTTATCGTAATGGATATTTTCAGTTTGTATCACTATGTTTTTACTTTTCTGAGACTTTCCTTGTTGTCATCTCTCTTCCGTCACTTAAGTTTGCATTTAATGGGGCCTGATTATGCCTCCTTACATTGTGTGGTTCAGTAACATACTTGACTAATCCTGTCCAATAAATGTTGTAAATAATCATCAGGTTAAAAAATAGGCTAAATAGACTGAAATCATAAGAAATGATTTATCATTAATTATTTTAGCTTTTGTTTTGAAAGAAAGGTAAGTCCTTCAGGGGCAGAGTTTTCCCTTTTAGCTTTGAAGAGTACTTCTTCAAGGGCTGTTTATTAATTTTGGTTTGTGTATTTGTGTAGACTCATTGCATAATGCTTCACAGATACATTCTTTGTTTTCCAAATGTCTGTTAATTGCTGATCTAGCTGGGTCATTTCACTGCCCTATTATTCAATTGTATTGGAAGACAAGCCTATGGAAATTATTGTTCTCCTGTTATAATTCTAAGATCTGTTGCTAAAGAAATCATTTTTAAAATGCGTTATTCCCTTTAAAATTTCTCAAAAGAGACAATATAAACATGTGCCAACTGTTAGAATTGGGTACACAACTAAAAAGAATGAGAATCAAGCATAGATGTTATTCGCAAGAGATAAAACAATTACTTATAAGCATGTACATTGTTCTGTAAAACCATTGCACTGCACTGAATTTTTAATCTCACATGTTGTAGATGTACTAATCTCCGCTGACATTACTACTGGACAGGTCAGATCCCAGACTGAAATCAAGCCTGATAGATTTTTTTCTTAACAAGGTGATCTTTCGCTCAAACAATAGCACACAATGCTTCAGAACTGGTTTTAACCATATAGCAAAACTTTTTTACACAAAAGAAGATGATAAAATAAAATAAACCAAGCTATCTACATATAGCACAATTTAAAAATGGAGTAAGAATTTCGCTCTATTCTTTTCAAACACCAGAGGGAATTTGTTTTCTCTATCACATCTACAGATTTGACTTAACTGTTTTTTAAATTCCCAGTCTTGAGAATTTAATAACCTCTTCCTTGAGTATTCACACAGCTGATCTTAGACTTTGATGACACATTTTGCAGCTGGAGGAACACAGCAGGCCAGGCAGTATCAGAGGAGCAGGAAAG
>JAHRHZ010000022.1:12159120-12193567 GCA_024137785.1 Ginglymostoma cirratum
CTTTCCTGCTCCTCTGATACTGCCTGGCCTGCTGTGTTCCTCCAGCTCCACACTGTGTTATCTCTGACTCCAGCATTTGTAGTTCTTGCTACGTCTGACCTTAAACTTTCACTGCTTTGACTAACTCCTTTGTGGTTCTAACCAATACTCTTGTCTGGGACTTTCAAACTAAGCCCCTACATGGAGGAAACCAATTTCTACCTCCTTCTAAACTAATTTCTTACTCCGGGAGAACTTGCAATGAACTTCAACCAGAATGTTTGCAATCTGAAACTAAAAGCTTTCCAAGCATTTGATCCCCTAAATAAAAAAAAAATTCTAATCCTTCTAACTGAAAACAGACTAATGCTCTTCAATGTTTATTCTGTTTGTTTGTAAAACTGTCCAAGTGCAAAAAAAAAAACTCCGATTAACGCTCCAGGAACCATGTCTCTCTCAACTGGTTTCAAAAGCCACAGCTCTAGAAATACTGTTGGTTCGTCATTAAACCCCCACCTACGCACAGACCAAAACCAACATGGCTCTAGCTTAACATCCAAGCTCTAAAACAATTGGTACGATATTTAGATAAAGCATTCAGCTTGCACAATAGTAAACACTAATTTTCTCAATAGTGGAAATACAATAGAGATAAGAGAGACTAACTTGGCAAGTAGTGGATTCTCTGTCCTTTGTATATTTAAGTTATCAAGTTTAAATCACTTAATGTTCATTTTTAGAAAATACTTAGAGGTTCATGTTTTCTTGGTCCTTCCTTACACTTGGCAATAAAGGCCAACATTTTCCTCTCCTAGTTGTTTGCTACACCTACATGTTAGCTTTCAATGACTTATGAACAAAACCACCCAAATCTCTTTGAACTTCAATATTTCCCAATCTCTTATCATTTTAGCAAATGTTCTGCACCTTTGTTCTCCCTACTAAAGTGGATAATCTCATTATCCAAATCATATCCCAACTGCCAGGTTATTGCCCACTCAACCTGATCAAAATCCTTAAAGCCTCTTTGCATTATCCTCTCAACACATCAGCCCACCTAATGTTGTGTCCTCTGCAAACTTGGAAATGTGTATTTGGGCTCCACATTCACATTTTTGATGTAGATTGTGAACAACTGGGACCCAAGGTCTGGTACTGATGGCACCCCACTAGTCATAGCTTGCCAACCTAAAAATGACCCACTTATTTCGGTTTCCATTAACTAATCCTTAATCCATTGCCAGTATATTGCGCCAATCCACTGTGCTGTAATTTTGTTTCCCAAGTTCCTGTGTGAGACCTTCTTGAAACCCTTCTGAAAATCCAAATACATGACATCTCTTTTACTTTCTTTATTCATTCATGGGATGAGGGCGCCGCTGGCTAGTCAGCATTTATTGCCCATCGCTAATTGCCCAGAGGGCAGTTAAGCGCCAACCACATTGCTGTGCGTCTGGAATCACATTTAGGCCAGACCGGGTGAGGGTGGCAGATTTCCTTCCCTGAAGGACATTAGTGAACCAGATGGGTTTTTTCCCGACAATCGACAATGGATTCACGGTCATCATTAGATTCTTAATTCCAGATATTTATTGAGTTCAACTTCCACCATCTGCCATGGCAGGATTTGAACCTGGGTCCCCAGACCGTTATCTGGGTCTCTGGATTAACAGACTAGTGATAATACCACTAGGCCATTGCCTGTAACATATTTGTGAAATATAACTTCCCCTTTGTTAAATCCATATTGACTCTATCTAATTAGATAATTATTTTCAAAGTTCCCAGTCATCCTTTACATTAAACTCTAGTATTTCTGTACTACTAATGTTAGGGCAAAAGATCTGTCATTCCCTGATTATATTTTCAATCTTCTAATTCTGCAGGCAACATTTCAGAATTGATAGAATTTTGAAAGACGTTCACCAATGTATCTTTAGCCTTCTGTTTCAAAATTCAGGAATGTAAGATCATTGTGTATCAAGATATTGTCAACTTTCCATTCCAATAATTTCTCCATTGCTAATTTTTGACTAATAATTTATTTCAGCTCCTCACTCTCACTAGCCTCTCAGATCGCTGTCAATTCTGGGATATGTTTTATTTCTTCCTCCTTGAAGACTGACATAAAGTAATTATTTAGCTTCTGCACGATTTTCCATTTTAAAGTTTCTTACTTCTGTCTACAAAAGATCTGCATTTTTGTATGATAATCTTTTCATCCTTCCATGCCTGTAGAGGTGTTTGTATTGACGGGAAATTCTATCATTTTATGGTCATTTTCTGTAAAGTTTCTTTTAAGCAAGACAATTAATTAGCCTTGTCTCATTGTACAATGCTAAATCTATGATATCTCTTCCCAAGTTGTTCTAGCATACCATCATGTACACATTCTAGT
Organism: Ginglymostoma cirratum; assembly: GCA_024137785.1. NCBI lineage: Eukaryota > Metazoa > Chordata > Chondrichthyes > Orectolobiformes > Ginglymostomatidae > Ginglymostoma > Ginglymostoma cirratum. The sequence continues at coordinate 12,161,498 of JAHRHZ010000022.1, forward strand.
AATTCATCGTCCACAGCATCAGTGCCTGATAGATTTACGCTGTTTATATGTAGATCAAAGACATCCATGATTACTGTATTAACCCTTTCACGTGCACCTCTAGTTTCCTGATTTATACAGTGCCTTACATTTCCTCTTCTAGTTGCTGGCCTAAAGACTATATCTACTAATGATTGCTGTCTCTGGCTGTTTCTTAGTTTCACCCAAGTAGATTCTATGCCTTGTCCTTCCAATCTGTCACTAATGTGAGATAAGGCTCGATAAGGTTCCACATGGTAGGCTCATTCAGAAAGTAAGGAAGCATGGGATTCAGGGTAATTTGGCTGTCTGGATACAAAACTGGCTGTCCAATAGAAGACAGAGGGTGGTAGCAGATGGAAAGTATTCAGCCTGGAGCTTGGTGACCAGTGGTGTGCTGCAGGGATCTGTTCTGGGATCTCTGCTCTTTGTGATCTTTGTAAATGACTTTGACAGGGAAGTGGAAGGGAGGGTTAGTAAGTTTGCCGATGACACGAAGGTTGGAGGAGTTGTGGACAGCGTGGAGGGCTGTTGTAGGTTGCAACAAGACAGTGACAGGATGCAGAGCTGGGCAAAGAAGTGGCAGATGGAATTCAACCCAGAAAAGTGTGAAGTGATTCATTTTGTTAGGTTGAATTTGAATGCAGAATACAGGGTTAACGGCAGGATTCTCGGCAGTGCAGAGGAACAGAGGGACCTCGGGTCCACGTCCATAGATCCCTCAAAATTGTGACCCAAGTTGATAGGGTTGTAAAGAAGGCATATGGTGTGTTGGCTTTCATTGGCAGGGGAATTGAGTTTAAGAGCCGTGAGGTTATGCTGCAGCTCTATAAAATGCTGGTTAGACCACACTTGGAATATTGTGTTCAGTTCTGGTCACCTCATTGCAGGAAAAATGTGGAAGCTTCAGAGAGGGTGCAGAAGAGATTTATTAGGGTGCTGCCTGGAATGGAGGGCAGGTCTTATGAGGAAAGGTTGAGTGAGCTGGGGCTTTTTTCATTGAGCGAAGAAGGATGAGAGGTGACTTGATAGAGGTGTACAAGGTGATGAGAGGCATAGAAAGAGTGGATAGGCAGAGACTTTCTCCCCAGGGCGGAAATGACTATTACGAGGGGGCATAATTTGAAGGTGATTGGAGGAAGGTCCGGGGAGATGTCAGAGGTAGGTTCTTCTCTCAGAGAGTGGTGGGTGTGTGAAATGCGCTGCCGGCAGTGGTAGTGGAGTCAGATACTTTAGAGACTTTTAAATGACTCTTGGATGAGACTTTTAAACCACTCTTGGATGGGCACATGGAGGATTGTAAATGTAGGGTATGCAGGGTAGATTGATCTTAGTAGGATAATAGGTCGGCACAACATTGTGGGCCGAAGGGCCTGTACTGTGCTGTACTGTTCTGTGTTATATGCTGTAATGTATTGATCCCATCCTTATGAGCATTACTACACTTCATATTTCTTTTCTCCTGTCCTTCCTAAAAATCCTTAAATATTCAATTCCCAATTTTGGTCCCTCTGCAGCCACATCTCATACTGGCAATTATACCATTTGCATTTACTCCAACCTTGCCATCACTTCAGTTGCTTTTTCAGTATGCTGTGTGCGTTCAGAATGCATGCTCCACTCCATGCGAAGAGAGTCTGCTGCTTTTTGTATTAATATGTTGTCACTCAAGGAAATGCATAACGTTGTTAAACTATCCTTAAGCAAGGCCCCAGTTCTCAGCTGGGCCACTGTTTTACTAAAATGAGCAATTATAGCATATTTTGGGGACCATAATGGGGACGATTCTCATTGAATGACATTAATGTTTATGCAGAATGATTTGTGGGTGGCATTGTGAAGCACTATACCAAGGATATACGGACTTCCCAGTGGGATGTGATCTTGGCCATCTAACAATCAAAGATAACTCTTTTATTGTTTGGTTTGGTCCTGCACTACGTGTTTGGGTTCTTTTTAGGCTGGTCACGGAGAAGGCAAAGTTGAGGACTGCTCTGACTTAGACTTCTATGTAACACTATTTAGTATACATTAATGCTAAACACTGTGATACATGGTAATCATAGATATCCTACACTCCAATTTATGGTTAGACTAGAAATGACTAATCCATCTTCTTCATGTGTTTTCTGTGTTTCTTCAAGAGAGTAGAGAATTCTAGTCTGTTTTGTCTAGGATTCTTCCAGAATGATTTAACTCTGCCCACTTTGTAGTATTTATATTCAGTGACATGCAGCTCCATTACATCATCGCAAAGTTGCTTCAAAGCCCTAATCCCCTTGCACGACAATATCTGAAAGCAAGTTCTAAAAATAAAATCTCCTGCACGCAGCAGTTTCATATTGAGAGTATCATATACCATGGAGGTGGGGTTCCTTGAAGGGGAGCCTTCAAATAAAGTCCAGAGCCACTGAATTAAACCATTCCATTAGCAATAAGATGTGTAATCTCAGCAATTTGCTGAATTGCTTACTAAAGTCATGAAGTATAATCCAAATGACTAAATTTATAAAATATTTACTCTTCCTGCAGCAGCGAAATTGAGTCTGTGGACTCTGGTGCTGATGGACTCTTCATGTCTTAATCCCAAAGTATTAAGATGACAGGATCTAGCTCCAATAAGCTGTCATATATTTGATGATCTACCATAGTCCATTATACTCTTACAATTGTGATTCCAGATTCAGATTTTGAAGACAGTTTGATTCCATAAATGTGTGACTTGCTTGACACTGACAGGGCCGTTCTGAACTAAATGTCTTAGTTAGTAGCAACAACAACAATGGTTTAAGATAACAAAGTGTAGAGCTGGATGAACACAGCAGGCCAAGCAGCATCAGAGGAGCAGGAAAGCTGATGTTTCGGGTCTAGACCCTTTTTCAGATATGGGGGAGGGGAAGGGGATTCTGAAATAAATAGGGAGAGGGGGGAGGCGGATAGAAGATGGATAAAGGAGAAGATAGGTGGAGAGGAGACAGACAGGACAAAGAGGCGTGGATGGAGCCAGTAAAGGTGAGTGTAGGTGTGGAGTTAGCGGGGGATAGGCCAGTCCAGGGAGGACGGGCAGATCAAGGGGCTGGATGAGGCTGGTAGGTAGGAGATGGGGGTGGGGCTTGAGGTGAGAGGAGGGGATAGGTGGGAGGAAGGACAGGTTAGGGAGGCTGGGACATGCTGGGCTGGTTTTGGGATGTGGTCGGGGGAGGAGATTTTGAAGCTTGTGAAGTCCACATTGATACCATTTGGCTGCAGGGTTCCCAAGCGAAATATGAGATGCTGTTCCTGCAACCTCCGGGCAGCATCGTTGTGGCACTGCAGGAGGCCCAGGATGGATATGTCGTCTGAGGAGTGGGAGGAGGAGTTAAAATGGTTCGCGACTTGGAGATGCAGTTGTTTGTTGCTAACCAAGTGTAGGTGTTCCACAGAGCAGTCCCCAAGCCTCCGCTTGGTTTCCCCAATGTAGAGGAGGCCACATTGGGAACAGCGGATGCCGTATACCACTTTAGTAGATGTGCAGGTGAACACCTGTTTGATGTGGAAGGTCTTCTTCGGGCCTGGGATGGGGGTGAGGGGGTAAGTGTAGGGGCAGGTGTAGCACTTCCTGCTGTTGCAAGGAAAAGTGCCGGAGGTGGTGGGGCTTGTGGGGGGTGTGGAGCAGATGAGGGAGTCATCGAGAGAGTGTTCCTTCCGGAAAGCAAATAAGGGTGGGGAGGGAAAAATGTATTTGGTAGTGGGGTCAGATTGCAGATGGCGGAAGTGCCGGAGGATGACGCGTTGGATTCGGAGGTTGGTGGGGTGGCATGTGAGGACGAGGGTGATCCTGTTTTGGTTGTTATTGCGGGGAGGGGGTGTGAAGGATGAGTGCAGGAAATGCGGGAGATATGGTCGAGGGCGTTTTCGACCACTGTTGCGGGGAAGTTGAGGTCCTTGAAAAACGAGGACATCTGGGATGTCCGGGAGTGGAAGACCTTTCACATCAAACAGATGTTCACCTGCACGTCTGTTAATGTGGTGTGCAGTATCCGCTGTTCACGATGTGGCTTCTTCTACATTGGGGCAACCAAGCGGAGGTTTGGGGACTGCTTTGTGGAACACCTACGCTCGGTTTGCAGCAAACAACTGCGCCTCTCAGTCGCGAACCATTTCAACTACCCCTCCCACTCCTCAGATGACATGTCCATCCTGGGCCTCCTGCAGTGCCACAACGATGCCACCCGGAGGTTGCAGAAACAGCATCTCATATTTCACTTGGGAACCCTGCAGCCCAATGGTATCAATGTGGGCTTCAAAATCTTCCCTCCCCTGACCAGATCCCAAAACCAGCCCAGCTTGCCCCTGCCTCCCTAACCTGTCCTTCCTCCCACCTATCCCCTCCTCCGACCTCAAGCCCCACCCCCATCTCCTACTTACCAGCCTCAACCCACCCCCTTGACCTGTCCGTCCTCCCTGGACTGGCCTATCTCCCCCTAACTCCACACCTACACTCACCTTTACTGGCTCCATCCCCATCTCTTTGACCTGTCTGTCTCCTCTCCACCTATCTTCTCCTTTATCCATCTTCTATCCACCCTCCCTATTTATTTCAGAATCCCCTTCCCTTCCCCCGTTTCTGAAGAAGGGTCTAGACCTGAAACGTCAGCTTTCCTGCTCCTCTGATGCTGCTTGTCCTGCTGTGTTCGTCCAGCTCTACAGCTCTTGTTATTCTCAGATTCTCCAGCATCTGCAGTTCCTACTATCTCTGAACCAATGGTTTAATACTAGCCATGTTGCATTAATTGAAGAGAAAAATGTTTATTTAGTTTACTTAATGCCAGCAATGATTGAAACTTATTTGTTTAGATCAGTTGTGTCCAGATTGATCATGTCACTAACATTCAAGCTTGTGTTTTGCACTTATTTGCTATTGTTTTGTAACTTTACAACTTAGGTTTTTACAGTTAAAGACTGTTAAAGACTGTCCAGGGGACCAACCCTAATTCAATGAAGAGCACAGGAGAGCAATCAGGAGCAGCACCAGGCATATCTGAAAATAAGGTGTCACCCTGGGGATGCTTTCATAAGCAACAAGTGGTAGACAAAGCTAAGCGACCCCACAGCCAATGGATCAGCTTTAAGCTCTGCAGTCCTGCCACATCCAATCATGATAGGCAGAGGACAGTTAACAACTCATTGGAGGAGGAGGGTCCACAAATATGCCTATCCTCAATGATGGAAGAACCCGACACCACTGCAAAAAGATAAGGCTTAAGCCCACTTCTTCCTTTACCAGCTGCAGAACTGTCACAGTGTGATGCTCACCAGATTGTGCTGCCACACCCACTTAAGTCTAATGTACCCATGAGTTTATGGAGGTCTAGTAGGCAGCCTTGCTGATGCTTCCTCTGATGCATTGTACTTCTGTCATGAGAGATCTCTGAAGTTGGCTTCTGGGGGCAGCCAGGCATTTCTCTGCAGAGTTCTGAGATATTGGCTGTGCTTGAAAGTCACGAGAGAGGTGTTACAGCCAGTGGTTGTACATTCTTTGGTGTACAAAGAATGAAATTGACAGTAGGGTTAATATGAGCATTACAACAGAATGAAGTGTGGTCTTACTCAGTTGTCAGGACATGGATGTCTTTCCATACCTGTGTAAATAGTCCCAGACTTCTTGTGCGGGGGCCAGGATTCTGTCCTTGTAGGGGCTGAGGAAACGAAAGGGGGGCAACTTTTTTTTACACAGAATGGTCATATGTGCAATGAGCTTCCAGAGAAAATGGTGGATGCGGGTACAGTTACAATGTTTAAAAGACATTTGGATAAGTGCATGAATAAGAAATGTTTGGAACAATATGGGCCAAGTGCAGGCAGGTGGGACTACTTTATTTTGGGATTATGGTCAGCGTGGATTGCTTGGACTGAAGAATCTGTTTCCATGCTACATGACTCTATAGTGGCTGAGTAACTTATTTCACTGCTACCCAGCATCTGAGAAACAGTTCCTAATTGGTCTCATGTGATGTTAATCGCTTTTGATGAAATGTGTTAATGTAATCAAGTTGCTAAATGCTCCTATAATCTACTGCTTTTGCCATAATAGATCAGGTAGCTTCTAACTCTCAGAGTTACTTCAAAATGGAAAATGTTGCTTTAAATTGATGGATTAAACCTGGACATGTTTCTTAATATTTTTATTTTTCATAAACCAGCAATCTCACTTTTTGTCTTTTAGTTTGTCAGAAATCTAAATGTACAGACAAATCAGATTTCCCTAGGAACAGATGCAGATGCAGAGCATTGCACTTTATTTTTATTTTTGAGTGTCAGTGATATTTTTGTGTAATAAGGTGCCAAATCTATTTTTACTAAGCACAGACATGACTGTGTCAAATATTTTCTATTTCAAGCACCTATTGTGAACAAACAAAATAGCTAGGCATACCTTAAATTAAGTACCAGTTGTGGAAAAATTAGTTTATTGGGCCTGTTGTTTTTCCTATATTTATAATTTATTATAATTTATAAGATTATACATAATATCTATAATCACACCATTGTCAAATCACCTTGTGTTCCCGATTTCTACGTTTGTCCTCTGCAGCCTTTTGGACTTAATTTCGAGTTCAACAATTTTAGGACTTGAGCACCTTCTCCAATGTCGTTGTTCCAAAGCCATATACCATAGCTTGTCATCATATGGGCTGCTACCACAAACAACCCATCGTCCCCATTAGCAGCTATTTATTCTCTCAAGTTGACCTTTTCTCAGTCCTTTGTCTGTCCAACTGTTTTTCTCTTTTTTTGGGCTCTGTCTCCACATATTGTTTACTCCTATCCTCTTCCCCCTGACCCCATCTTCTGCATAAATACCAATCTTTTCCTAGCTACTAACAGTTTTGAAGAAGGGTCACTCGACCTGAAATGTTAACTCTGATTTCTCTCCACAGATGCTACCAGACTTGCTGAGTTTTTCCAGCAATTTCTGTTTTTGTTTGCAACATTCCATTTGCCTTCCCTATTATCTGCTGAACTTGAATGCTAGCTTCAGAGATAGTAGGAACTGCAGATGCTGGAGAATCTGAGATAACAAGGTGTAGAGCTGGATGAACACAGCAGGCCGAGCAGCATCAGAAGAGCAGGAATGCTAGCTTTTTGCGATTTATGTCTAAGCTTTCCCAAGTGTCTCTGTTCTGTAGCATTCTGCAGTCTTTCTCCATTTAAATAATATTCAGTTCCTCTATTCTTCCACCTAGAGTGCCAAACCTCTCAATTTCCCACATCATATTCCATCTGCTAAGTTTTTGCCCACTCACTTAACCTGTCTTTATCCTTCTTAGATTATTTATGTCATATATGATCTTCACCACTTGCCTTCCACCTATTTTTGAGATATCCACAAACTTGGCTATATAGTAGTATATTCACTTTCCATCATCCAAGTCATGAATATATATTGTAAATGATTGTGGCCCAAGCACTAATCCTTGGAACACTTCACTAGTTACAGGTTGCCATCTTGACAATATCCAACTTTGACTTTTATTATTTGGGCAGTCCTCTGTCCTTGCAAATGTACTACCCCAACAACATGGGTTTGGCAGGATCAATATTATACTTTATCAGCTTTCTTTTGAGAAAAGAGAGAAGAGAAACACTGGAGAATAAAGACCTTACCTTTACTTTAAACACTAGAAATATTCATTAATCCCACTTAATAATCAGCTTCTTTCCTTGCACTCATGTTCAGCTAGGTCTGTAATATCACTCTGCTGCTGGTCTCACTGCAGGTAGACCCCTCGATCCATCTTTCCCAATTGCCTTTTGTTCTGGAGCAATTACCTCTTACAGTAAACTGTTCTTCAGTTCGCCTTTGCACCAAATTCCCTCTTGAAATAAATTTCCGGTTCTCTCTCATGACAGTAAAAACAAATCCCTTTCTTTTGTGGATCTATTCAAAGTCACTTCTTAGATGCAGTAACCAGCGCCCATTTAGAAAGGGAATTCAGTGGCTTGAATGCTAACTACTATTTATCATGCAGCTTCCTCTCTCAATTAGGCTATATATTAACTTACTCAAATGTTATTTTCTGAATGTGACTTTAACCCTTACACTGAACGTAGAAAGTATATACCAGTTAAATTCCCACTTGAGCCAAATTTCCAGTTTATCTTTGTCTCACCTTTGTCTCACTCAGCTAATGACTCCTTCATGTTGGCCGTGTATCTTATTTTACTTTTACCTTTTCACTGTTACCACCAGGTCTGTTATCAAAGAATTTGCAGTTTTATTCTCCGTATTATTTCAGCAACCTTAAATGCACTTTGCTTGGTCATCAAAGCACAGGCAGAACTAGAAACCAGAGCTGCTGATGTTGTTTAATAGTTCATACATGATCGGAAGTATGGGACATAATTTTCTCAGCCGCTGAATGATGTGGGCAATAGTGAGAAAGATGGGAAAAATTGGCGCAAATGAAATTCTTCTAGCCATCAATCATATTTCTTAGTTAAGTAAGAGAAATATAAGCAATAATATTTTCAAATGCATTGGATTATCCTTCTGAATTGATTATCCCTTTATAGCCCCTCTGAGATCTCTTCCACTTCTTTCTGAATGCTGGCTATTCCTTTTCCTGTTTCCACTGACAAAATGCCTTTGTGCCACTTCCTCCTTTTCTTCTCAAAACACCTTGCTCTGCACTCCCACCACCCCTTCCATTCTGCAAAAATTATGACCCCCTAGCTGGTTACAGATTTAGTTGATAGTTTGCAGATTGCGCCTAGAACCTTGGCTGTCCAAACACCAGATCTGCTCATATTGCCTGTTTGGTTGTTGATAGTCTCCATGATCCCTCCCTCGTTCAGTTCATAATCTTTCAGTTCACCCTGCTCATTGCTTGCCTGCCTGCTCTTTTCCCCACACTTGTGATCCACTTACATCACTGACCTATTCGGGAATGTAATCAGCTTTGCTTCAGGTTACTTGCTGTTATCACTCTGATGACTCCTCCCCACCCCAACAACAAACAGAATAGATGTTGCATTCATTTCCCATTGAGCATTTTTCCCGTCTCCTCTCCCTCCAACGATATTGAGAACTTGCGAACTTGCCTACCCAATTGAACATTTTGTAATATTTGGGCTAATTCCCCCAATCTGTTTCCCTACCTCCTCCTTTTTTGTTGAATCATCATCTAGCATTCCTGACTGAGTAGAGGAAATCATCTCTGCTGCATTCTCCACCTTTCTATTGAGTAGAAAAGTTAACCTTACTGAACTCACACCACATTTAAAGGAAATGATCCAAAACCATTACATCAGTCCAACCCCATCCTCAACAGATCATTTACATGAATCCTGGCAAAATGATAAAGTACGTCGTGACCAATCAGCAAAATATTCTCCACATCACTTCCTCCTTGTATTCTTGCTTCTCTCCTCTCACACCATTCTCTTCATCCTCCTTTCTTCCCTTTCTCCTCCCTATCCCTTTGCATCCATCAACAGCTGTCTGTCTCCTTGTCTTCCCTGTACCTTCCATTTCCTGTTTTGCTTGCCCCCTCAACTACTGTCCGTTTCCCTTCTTGCTCCTCTTTCTTTTTCCACTTTGTTCTTCCCAGTGACCAGTTCCTTAAACTGTCTTCAGCAGGCCATTGACTTAAAGATATTGATGTGTGTATCATACTAAGTTGCTGTTGATTCATTTGTCCCCTTAAAAATGATTAAATTTTGTGTGATTATATGAATACATATTATTTGCTAATTTTCTTATTATTTATAACTCAGTCATAAGAAAATTATTTTTAAAATTGCATATGGCACTATTATTTTCAGGCAGTTTCCTTGGTTGATACATTGCCTGATTCAATTATTGTTGCGTATGTGGTCAAAATACATTGCATTTTCAGGTCACTTCACTGTTTCATTTCTTTATTCATTAATGCTTAACATAGCTGTTAAACACCCTGGAGAAAAAGGTGGCAAAGAAGAGGTAGTGGGAAAACCAAGACATGTACATTGAATTTTTAATGGCAGGTGTCACACCTGTCTTGTGCCCCCTCTGAGAGAATGTTACATGGGAATTTGAAAATTGATTAAATGCTGTTTAAATTTTAAAGCCAATGGGAGAGAATTGCGGAATGTTTATAAAACATTGTATAGCTAATGGTTTTGCTGAGATGGTCTTGTGTTTCATACCACTGCAAATTGAAAAGATGTTTGAAGATTTGAGATGTTTTAAAGAAACAAATCTTATGCCATCATAATGGACTTTACCTTTTGTCTTCAATATGATGATTACTTGTAAACATAGCAAGGAAAAAAGATAGTTCTTACAATGGGCGAATCTGATGTTCTGATCCAAAGTATGACAAAGTGTTTTAAAAATGCCATAATCATTCTGTGGAGAGGAAGAATGGTGAAATAATAAATAAATTACTTCAGCTCTTAAGTGGGAGCTGGAGGAGGCAGAGTTCTCCTTTAAGCCAATCTTGATAAATATTGTTCAAAGTATCCAAGTGTTTTGGTAATCCACTGTGCTTTGCAAATTTTTTTGTATGACATTGTCTTGCTTCAAAGGGATGGAATAAATTGGCAAGAAAAGTCTGAAGTTTCTTGCCAACAATATCGAGCTTGTTGTCATAAATTTTGTGCTTTGTTTTACTTATTGGCGACATTTACATGAAAAATGTGCAGTGGTTGGCAATGCTAAACTAAGCTTGATCAACTGCTACTAGTTTGTATCTTATCTCGACTGTAGTATCCATGACTGAAGTACAATGTTATCTAAAACACTCTTAAATGAAAGGGCAATTCTTATATAACCGTGGGAGAAACATTACTGATTGGATCCAGGGACTGAATCTTCTCATATTTTGGCTGTGTCATTTTCGTCAAGTTTTATGGAGAGTTTCTCTTAAGGCCTAGCAGGTTTTCTCACATTATTGCCCCAAACATAACTCATTAACTACATTCCACTTTCATAGTTGGAAGTACTTGCCAGAGCTGGATATCACAAGATTTCCCAGAATGCTGGTGCTAAAATTATCTTTGACCCTAAAATGCAAGCAATCAATTGTTGGCAGTCTGGAGTTACTCTACACTATCAATGTAGTGGCACAGAACCGCAAACCAACATTGCTCATGGCACGTAGGTGGCATGGCTTACACTTGCACATACAACTGCACGCTTTTTACTTGTCCTTAGAAAAATCAGGCCATACAACTTAGCTGTCCTTAGCCACATCTTGTCTCATAACTCTCAAAATCACTGTTCCTCTTTCTCTCTGCGCACTACAGCTTATCATCTTATCATTGTTCACTGTGGGGCCGTCACATACAGGAAAGACTTCAGTCAGTTCAAAACGTTCACCGTTATCCACCAACACCAAAAGCGAACAGAAATCAGGTAATCGTAAATTGCATTTACCTATCGGAACAGACTCTGCCCACTCTGGGTGTGGTCATGCCATTTTCAGTTTGTGTGGTGCATTTTGGAATTGAAAGACCATTGAAGGCAGTGCAAGGTTCGCTTGGCACTAAGAATCCCAGGCTCAGCCTTGTTATCAGACCTCACTCCGAACCTTCATATCTCCTTTCTACCTGGAGATTCCTTGATGGCTCATCAGTACTGATCTCCCACATGTTTTGACCTGCCACCTGGAATTACAACTATAAGTCGCACCCTTACCCCCAAGACCCATCCGTATAGTTTGCTCTAACCTACCATTTCATTATACGGTCATCCTGTTGATGCCACGGGGCTGGTAATCACCTATAAACCCATCCACATTCCCAAGCACTGCTGGCTTCCCATCTTATGTGTTGAATGTCCCTTCTCTCCTTTAGCATCCTTTTCTGCTGGACATCTCAGGTTGCTGTGTCCAATCCACAGCTTTGATTTCCCCATTTCCTTACCCCAGAGGTATTCTCTGAACTCACCCCTCCCTATGTTCATTATACAGATCCCAGAACTGACCATCATGTACATTCTTGACTGTCTTGGATGGCCAAATCTGACTGTCAACGACCACATCCGTGCATGCTTTCCATGCAGATCACTGACTGACAATTGGGAACCCTCTGGCTAAGTGCACTGGACCTACAGGACTGGTTGTGACCCATACCCCAGGCAGTAGTGAGATGGAGCCTCTGACCCTGATTTCTCCAAATGGATGACTGACTGTTTATAAGCCCTTAGACTGTTAGTAAACATTATTCTTCAGGACTGTACCTGGACCCCTGTCTGACAGCTGCCTCTCTAGACCTGACTGAGGGCTACATGGTCATCTGGTTGATGCACATGTAATATGTTTGCCATCTTTTCCGTGTTTCATGACGTAGCTATGAAACTGACATAGCACAGTGCCACACAGCAACATGTTCAACTCTCTTAAATAAAAACCAAAAGAACTGCAGATGCTGTAAATCAGGAACAAAAACAAAGTTGCTGGCAAAGCTCAGCAGGTCTGGCAGTATCTGTGAAGGAAAAAACAGAGTTAACGTTTCATTCTGAGGAAGGGTCACCGGACCCGAAACGTTAACTCTGTTTTTTCTTTCACAGATGCTGCCAGGCTTCCTGAGCTTTTCCAGCAACTTTGTTTTTGTTTAACGCTCTCGACTGATGAGTGTTGAGGGCCATGAAATGCTGCCTGGCTTTTTGTCTGCACTAAACCACAAGGCAAGATAGAAATACTACAATCACTAAACTGCAGGACCAAAAAGAAGTACTGTGAGCCTTTCAGGTCTGGCTGAAAGCACAAAGTGCATTGAAGTAGAAATGCTGAGACTGACCAGTTAGGCACAAAGTGAGCGTGTGCTGTCAGCACATGAGAATAGCAGAGATGAAGCTTGATCCCGTCTGTGAATTACCATCACAGTCTGTGAACTGGGTGGTAGTCCTTGTGTGCAAATCATCCTTGCAGCACTGTTCTAATGAGATGCCGGTGCATTTAAAAGTGCAGCATTGAAGTGCAGAAGCGTGCTGTAAGTGTATTGGACATGTGCCATGGTGATGCATTTAGGATGCCAATGTCCATAGGTGTGGGGTATTTGCAGTCTTTGTTCTGGAGCGTAACCTGAGATGTTGGTGTCCGGTGTCCAAGGTAGAGTTTGGGAACAGAAAATGGCAAGCTGAAGTAGCCAGGTACCCGCTCAGTTGTCTGGTTTCTACTATGGTTGGGAGAATGTGAACCTGCATGTTAATCGGATGAGTAATGAGGGTGATAGTAAGCAATAATTCCTTCATAGGCCTCTCTCCGTTCTCTAAAGGAATCTCATCTCAACCTCTGGGTCTTAATGGAAACAACTTGTTGATCTTGAATTCCACAAAGGCCTCATTCAACGTCTCACCCGATTCTCCAAAATTTCTCACCACGGGCTGGGAAGATTCCGCCATATGTGTTCTCTTCTGTTCGGAACTTGTAAATCATTAAATACTTCTTTTCTTCAAAGTTTTAAAATTTTAAAAACTTTATTTGAAAATTGTAATAAGTCCTCAGTTGTTAATCTCAGTCAACTGTTCATTGTTTCATTTACTCACATCTTGATCGACTACAATTCTTTCTCGGATATCGCTAATACGTGCCAGCAAGCAATGAGATAACTTAAAAAAACCCTGTTATTTCATTTTTATTCTAGTCTTGAATAAGGCTTGACAATGCAATGCATTTTCTAAATATATCTGTGGTCATTATTCTTGCTGGCTGTCCTTTGTGGAGTTTTGTTTTAACGGGACAGGAAGATAAAATCTTGACATTCACTTACTTTCAGCTCTTCATGCAAAGAGATTGATCAGTTGAGCAGCTGGTTAAACAGGCTAGTATTTGATTTGAGATAACAAGCGTGGGGCTGGATGAACACAGCAGGCCAAGCAGCATCATAGGAGTAGGAAAACTTGACGTTTCGGGCCTAGACCCTCCATCAGAAATGGGGGAGGGGAAGAGGGTTCTGAAATAAATAGGGAGAGAGGGGGAGGCGGATAGAGGATGGATAGAGGAGAGGAGGCAGACAAGTCGAAGAGGCGGGGATGGAGCCAGTAAAAGTGAGTGTAGGTGGGGGCGTAGGGAGGACGGACAGGTCAAGGGGGTGGGATGAGGTTAGTAGATAGGAGATGGGGGTGGGGCTTGATGTGGGAGGAGGGGATAGGTGAGAGAAAAAACAGGTTAGGGAGGTGGAGATGAGCTGGGCTGGTTTTGGGATGCGGTTGGGGGAGGGGAGATTTTGAAGCTTGTGAAATCCACATTGATACCATTGGGCTGCAGGGTTCCCAGGCTGAATATGATTTGCTGTTCCTGCAGCCTTCGGGTGGCATCACTGTGGCATTGCAGGAGGCCCAGGATGGACATGTCATCTGAGGAATGGGAGGGGGAGTTGAAATGGTTCGCGACTGGGAGGTGCAGTTGTTTGTTGCGAACTGAGCGCAGGTGTTCTGCAAAGCGGTCCCCAAGCCTCCGCTTGGTTTCCCCGATGTAGAGGAAGCCACAACGGGTACAGCGGATGCAGTATACCACATTGGCAGATGCGCAGGTGAACATCTGCCTGATGTGGAAAGTCTTCTTGGGGCCTGGGATTGGGGTGAGGGAGGAGGTGTGGGGGCAGGTGTAGCACTTCCTGCGGTTGCAGGGAAAAGTGCCGGGTGTGATGGGGCTGGAGGGGAGTGTGGAGCGGATAAGGGAGTCGTGGAGGGAGTGGTCCCTCCGGAAGGCAGATAAGGGTGGGGAGGGAAAAATGTCTTTGGTGGTGGGGTCTGATTGCAGATGGTAGAAGTGTCGGAGGATGATGTGTTGGATCCGGAGGTTGGTGGGGTGGTACGTGAGGACGAGGGGGATTCTTTTTTGGTTATTATTGCGGGGATGGGGCGTGAGGGATGTGTTACGGGAAATGCGGGAGACACGGTCGAGGGCGTTCTCAACCACTGTGGGGGGGAAGTTGCGGTCCTTGAAGAATGAGGATATCTGAGATATACGGGAGTGGAATGTCTCATCCTGGGAGCAGGTGCGGCGGAGGCGAAGGAATTGGGAATAGGGGATGACATTTTTGCAGGAAGGTGGGTGGGAGGAGGTGTATTCCAGGTAGCTGTGGGAGTCAGTGGGCTTGAAATGGACATCGGTTTCTAGGTGGTTACCCGAGATGGAGACAGAGAGGTCCAGGAAGGAGAGAGAAGTGTTGGAGATGTGTTCAAGCTCCTCGTGGGAGCACGAGGCGGTGCCAATGCAGTCATCAGTGTAACGGAGGCAGAGGTGGGGTTCAGGGCCAGTGTAGGTACAGAAGAGGGATTGTTCCACGTAACCTACAAAGAGGCAGGCATAGCTTGGGCCCATGCGGGTACCCATGGCCACCCCCTTTGTCTGTAGGAAGTGGGAGGAATTGAAAGAGAAGTTGTTGAGGGTGAGGACGAGTTCGGCTAAGCGGATGAGGGTGTCGGTGGAGGGGGATTGGTCAGTTCTGCGGGACAGGAAGAAGCGGAGGGCCTTTAGGCCATCTGCATGGGGATGCCATGCCTAAAGGCCCTCCACTTCTTCCTGTCCAGCAGAACTGACCAATCCCCCTCCACCGACACCTTCATCCGCTTAGCCGAACTCGTCCTCACCCTCAACAACGTCTCTTTCAATTCCTCCCACTTCCTACAGACAAAGCGGGTGGCCATGGGTACCCGCATGGGCCCAAGCTATGCCTGCCTCTTTGTAGGTTACGTGGAACAATCCCTCTTCCGTACCTACACTGGCCCTAAACCCCACCTCTTCCTCCGTTACATTGTTGACTGCATCGGCACCGCCTCGTGCTCCCACGAGGAGCTTGAACAGTTCATCCACTTCACCAACACCTTCCACCCCAACCTGAAGTTCACCTGGACCATCTCCAACTCTTCTCTCTCCTTCCTGGACCCCTCTGTCTCCATCTCGGGTAACCACCGAGAAACCGATGTCCGTTTCAAGCCCACTGACTCCCGCAGCTACCTGGAATACACCTCCTCCCACCCACCTTCCTGCAAAAATGCCATCCCCTATTCCCAATTCCTTCGCCTCCGCCGCATCTGCTCCCAGGATGAGACATTCCACTCCTGTACATCTCAGATGTCCTCATTCTTCAAGGACCGCAACTTCCCCCCAACAGTGGTCGAGAACGCCCTCGACCGTGTCTCCCGCATTTCCCATAACACATCCCTCATGCCCCGTCCCCGCAATAATAACCAAAAAAGAATCCCCCGCGTCCTCACGTACCACCCCACCAACTCCGGATCCAACACATCATCCTCCGACACTTCTACCATCTGCAATCAGACCCCACCACCAAAGACATTTTTCCCTCCCCACCCTTATCTGCCTTCCGGAGGGACCACTCCCTCCGCGACTCCCTTGTCCGCGCCACACTCCCCTCCAGCCCCACCACACCCGGCACTTTTCCTTGTAACCGCAGGAAGTGCTACACCTGCCCCCACACCTCCTCCCTCACCCCAATCCCAGGCCCCAAGAAGACATTCCACATCAGGCAGAGGTTCACCTGCACATCTGCCAATGTGGTATACTGCATCCGCTGTACCCGTTGTGGCTTCCTCTACATCGGGGAAACCAAGCGGAGGCTTGGGGACCGCTTTGCAGAACACCTGCGCTCAGTTCGCAACAAACAACTGCACCTCCCAGTCGCGAACCATTTCAACTCCCCCTCCCATTCCTCAGATGACATGTCCATCCTGGGCCTCCTGCAATGCCACAGTGATGCCACCTGAAGACTGCAGGAGCAGCAAATCATATTCAGCCTGGGAACCCTGCAGCCCAATGGTATCAATGTGGATTTCACAAGCTTCAAAATCTCCCCTCCCCCAACCGCATCCCAAAACCAGCCCAGCTCATCTCCACCTCCCTAACCTGTTTTTTCTCTCACCTATCCCCTCCTCCCACCTCAAGCCCCACCCCCATTTCCTACCTCCTAACCTCATCCCACCCCCTTGACCTGTCTGTCCTCCCTGGACTGACCTATCTCATCCCTACCCCCCCACCTACACTCACCTTTACTGGCTCCATCCCCGCCTCTTTGACTTGTTTGCCTCCTCTCCACCTATCCTCTCCTCTATCCATCCTCTCTCCGCCTCCCCCTCTCTCCCTATTTATTTCAGAACCCTCTTCCCCTCCCCCATTTCTGATGAAGGGTCTAGGCCCGAAACGTCAAGTTTTCCTGCTCCTATGATGCTGCTTGGCCTGCTGTGTTCATCCAGCCCCACGCTTGTTATATTGGATTCTCCAGCATCTGCAGTACCTTTTATCTCTAGTATTTGATTTGGCCTGGATATCTTTGTATCTTTGCCTTTTTTCGGGTTAAGAGCGTTTTGACACTTCATTATCCCAGTCTCTTTTCACACTGAAGCTATGTTGTGGCTGTTAATTCTCAAGTGTTCTTCTGCTCTCTATTTGTTATTTTGCCAGTTTCACTGCTTAAAAGTAAATTGAATCATGCTTCTTTCTTTGTTAGATTAGATGAACATAGATCCAGGATGCAATTCTGATAACAGAGAGTCCCCAGTTTGACTTTTATCTCAATAAGTTTGGGGATGTCCTTGTGTAAGTCTGTCAACTGTCTGGAAACATCTGTCTGTATTTTTTTTTTGGTTCCTTGTGGTGCATTTCTAGAATTATATAATCTCATTTCTTCTTATTTAATTCTATCAAAACACAGTTCTATCATTGCTATCTGTTTCTGCCCAAAATCCCAAGTTTCCAAGTCTGCCAAAGTACAATTGTTATCCTCTAAGTATAATACTCTTAGTATCTCAGATCAAGTTATATAGCAAATGCTTTTTGCAGACCTTGGTTTGAAATAAAAATTTTTCTTTAATCAAAAGTGATCAAAAACAACATTACATGCTAAGTCATTAGCTTGTTATTTTTACCATTAATATATTTGGTCTCCTTTAACCAATATAAAGCAATGGGAATCTAAAGGGCTTGATTGTGCAGCTATATTTTTATTTTGTCTTTTGTGATTAAAGGTACTACATTGAAAATTGCTACATGGGGCTTTGAGGCGAAGGTGTGGAAAAAGTTGATACTTAAAATGGTTAAATTTATTTTAAGAACCTGTGGAACGTGTGAACCATAACTTCACTGGAGGTCCTAAAAATAAATGCCTTATTTTGTTTGTTGGACTCAATAACTTCTATGTCTCACATTGAATGCTAAAATCTGTACGATTGATTTATTGATTTCATTTACTGACTCCTTTCCTTTTACCATCTGCTTGTTTTGGTGAATACTGAAGATGCTGTGACACTATTTTGAAGTATATAAGTGGAATTATTGTTAGTGTTCTGGCCAATGTTTGTCATTCAAAGATCCTTCCAAATAAATTTGCAAACAACAGATTGTCTGGTCACGATCAAATTGTTCTTTATGGGAGTTTGCAGAATGCTGGAAGTAACGTTAAATGGAGATTAAAACAGACATTACATCACTGGACTCAAAATGCTAACTCTTTCTGTACAGATGCTGCTGGACCTGCTGAATTTCTCCGTGTCTTCTGTTGTTTTTGAAATAATTATGGATGTAGCTGTGCTTTATTTGTGCAGGGGGCACGGGCGACACAGTGGTTAGCACTCCTAGCTCACAGTACCAGGCACCCGAGTTCAGTTTCTGCCTTGGGTGATTGTCTGTGTGGAGTTTGCACATTCACCATGTCTTATCACTGCCACCAATCCTTCTTGTTAATACTAGTCTAAGTCACTGATATATGCAGGAAAGGATGCCCACTTAAAGCTTGTTTAATCCTGGGCTCTGCCGTTGTTCAAAGATGTGCAGATTAGGTGGATTGGCCATGTGAAATTGCTCTGTAGTGTCCAGGGACGTGCAGGCTAGGTGGATTAGCCATGGTAAATGTGAGTTTATGGGTCTGGGGGGATGCTTTTTGGAGGGCCAGTGCAATCTCAATGGGCCGAATGACCTCTTTCTGCACTGTAAGGATTCAGTGATTCTGTGAGAAGCTGTGAAAGTTCAAAAAAAAATAAAGTGAACTAAATTATGGAATGTTTTACAGTTTTATACTTGCTCGATTAGTGTAGCATTGGCGTGGAAAGATCACTAACATTATTCAGCAATGCATTTTGTACTGAGTTTGAATAGAAAGTCTAACAAACTGGAAGTAAATCATTGCTGTTTATGTTATGTAAGATATTTTAAGTTGTCTTCAATGTGTAAATAGTTTTAGACTATCAATTTACAACTCTTCAGCACTTTTACCATAACCCCATAATTGATGTAGTTAAAAAGAATTTGATGATTTAAGTATGCATATTAGATGATGATGACTGTTGTTTAAGGCAATTATCACTTGAAAAAAAATCAACATTTTATTATTCAATCATTTGAAGTGGTCATTGCTGGCATCATGAGATACGTTCCATCCATCAGAAAGAACTGATTCTGGGAAAGGCTAACCAATTTTGCAAGTCTGTGTTCAAGTATTGTAGTACCCGCCGCAAGATCATTGCAGCTAATACAATGTGTACTTACACTTAAATTGACCCCAGTGTTCTCTTATGAGACTACCATGTATTATTGTCAGGTAACTACCTATCAGGTAATGTGTAATTAATTTATTCTGTTTTATCAGGATTGAGCAAACTTTAAGTGGGCATCCTTTCCTGCATATATCAGTGACTTAGACTAGTATTAACAAGAAGGATTGGTGGCCGTGATAAGACATTTTGGATGGTTCCGGTGATCTTGACCACAACATATACCATGCTGACTGAGGGACAGATTTTGCCCTATGTGACATAGCAACAGGAACTATAGACTTTGAGTAGATGATTATATTATGATACCCAAAGACTTCACTTTTGAGTTGATATGTAAACAATGAATGAACATCCACCTACGTCCTTGTTGCTGTTCTTCAAAGTTATAAATGATCAAAAGTTGATTTTTAGCATTTAAAGTAATGGCTGACTTACATTAGAACATAATTCACTATTTTCAATCCTTTCTCACTGCTGTTTGTTCATGCAGAGATTCTTGATACTCAAGTTAAAGGTATTTCCATATTACTCACTGTTAAGGAGTAAAATCTGAGGTAGTTAAGCAGAGCATCAGTGATTAATGATAAGACATGAATGTAGTTCATAGCTGTTAGAAATTTTTGAAAGCATGCTTTGATAGCTAATACCTGAAATGGGACAATTAGATTGCTCATTTGTTTTAGCATCTCCCAGAGCTTGTATATAGTTGTTTTTCAGTCTCATTTAATATTCTGTTTGTTATACACCCACACATCCATTATTACTTTAGTTGATCATCTAATTAAAGAATAAGTATGACTTATGCTCTATTAGTATTTTAACTTGCTGATTTTAATTTGTTTGTGATTATTAGTAATTTCAGTTTTACGGTGTAGTTCTGTGAGAGATGGCAAAGGTGAACAGTGTATTTTATGGTTTCACATCATTTCTTTTCATTGGCAGTTATTGCATGAAATGACAGAACAAATATTTTTTGAACAATGATTCGAGGGGACAATTCTGATGAACTATGATCAGTTTTTGTCATTTACATAATAATTTTACCTTTCACTTTAGTCGTGCAAAATAAAATATTTCATTCTGCACACTGAAAGCCAATCCTGTCTAAAACACTATTCTCTGGAGAACCAATAACTGATGCACTGTTCAAACAATACAGTTATGTAGCATTAGCTTTTGGAATGCAAATAGAAAATGAGAAAAGACAAATGACTACTCATGGAACTGAACAAAACACTTCTTTGCTTTCTAAGAAACTATTAATACAAAGTGGATTTTCAAAACAACGGGTTTCGATGCGTGATTGTACCATGCCCAATCCTATAAAAGCAGGTAGCACACGAACCTTGTGCTATCTCCTTATATAAATGATTTCACTGTGCAGCCTAGTGTAGAATAGGCTGCTGACTGACTACATATTCAACAGACTGCGCAGCTGTATTCATGGCTAGCATGACACCAAGCTGGACAGAAGCTCTTAAAGGTAGCCTACCCTTCTTAAAGGGGAGCTGCATCCATTGCACAGAAGCTCCTTTATTATGTTTGTGAAAGACTTGGATGAAAGCAAAAGCACAGAAAAAGCAGCAAAACGTAAGAGAAAGGGCTCCTAGTTTTTTTTCTTATTCAGCATTGGAAGACTAGTGACACTGGGGGAAAGATTGGGACTGAAATAAGATTTGAAAAGGATCATAAATAGGAAGATACTGTCGTCATGAATGTTGTCAGTTGTGCCAAATGCAAATCTTTCAATCACAGCCAGTTCTACGGTTTGGAGCATTGACTCCTCTAGACAGCTAGGCTGAGAGGGAAGAATTTCATTGAATGTGTTCCACTGTATTTAGGTGATGTGCTTGGCATAGCTGAATTCCTCAATGTATATGGAATCAGGCAGAAGTAGGTATATAGCTGGTAGAATTGGTAGGTATGTGAGGGTAAAGTGGATTAGGAGTCTTGATTATTAGACATCACTGATCAACCAAACATTAGACACACACTGAGAAGGCAATGGTTGCAAGAAGCCAGGGACACTATTTGCAGGAATCTGGTACCAAGGACCCGACTGCAATGCTGAAAGAGGTTCAGTGACCCCATATGAGTGGTCAGCATCAGCTATGTATCTTCACATTGGCTGGATTTTCATGCTGGAGTCAGAAAATGACTTAGCTTGGTGTACCTGCATCAGAAAATGATTTTTGTGCCAGGGAGTTGGATGTATGCTGGAGATGAACCTACCAGTTCTGTATGTAGATAGCAGGCAGGTGCAGAGGCTGTCAAGAGCCTAAGTGTATTTTAAGAATTTGCTTTATTTTCAATATTTGTTTCTCTAACCCTTGCACCTCAATCCCTTACCCTGCCCACCATACCACATGTCACATCTATATCAACATTTAACAGCCGATGCCTCGCCACCTATCCCCATGATATCTCATATCATCCTTGCTAATTCATAGCAATTCCATGCCCATTCACCCAGTATATATTCTGTATCAAACCAACAAACCCTATGGTAATAATCACATGTATGGAAAAACTTAAAAATTCTGCTCGAAATCAACCTTATGAAACCTTTAAAGAGTCAATAACGAATACTACAAGCATTTGACACCTCTTTCTCTTGTGTAAGTAGACATTGACCAATTGACAAAATAGATGTAAGAAAAAAGTTGGCAACCTAGCAAGGTTTTCCCACGTGTGCATCTATGTGAACAAATTAATGGATATCGAGGCTCTCAGCCATGACTCTTTCTGAATAATCTTGACTTTTTTGTCCTGTCATATGGTAAATTGTCAGCATAGCCATCAAGACATCTTGCAAAGTCAAGAAATAAGTTATTATTTAGATTCACTTGAATACAGTCGGGATAGATGAGATTCTATCTTAAAATGACCAGACACAAGATATTAAACTAGTGGGAGAAGGACTGCAAAAGAGATGAACTTGATGCCGGAGAACTGGGAGGAAATCTGCTGTGGTATGAATAGTTTCCAATAATGTGGAGGAGTATTGTGGGGAGGATAGGAGTGAAATTCCAATAGTATAGAACAGCTGTCATGCAGAAAAGTTTTAAGTGGAAAGGAATCAGCAACTGTTGCACCGGATACTGTCACTAAGGAGAACGACAAAAGCAAATAAGACTATAAATGAAGAACATTTTATTTTAAATGTGCCAATTTCAAAAAAGTTATAAGGTTACATTTGTGATTGTTAGACCATCAGCCACAAAGTAATAAAAGCAAAGTTTCCAAACTGTTACTGGACCATAGGGCTTCTCTCTAATAAGAGAAAGACAACTTATGATAGTTTAGCCTGACGGTCACCACACCTTAGATGAAGAGGAAGGTTGTGAAGGAGAATACTTCACAGTAACCTCAGTCATTGGGGGAATTGAACCCATGCTGATCATATCACTCTGCAATGCAAACTGGCTGTCCAACTATCCAAGCAAACCAACCTCCATATCAGCCATAGCTCAGTGGGTAATGCTCAATCAGAATGTGTGAGTATTGTCACCACTTAAAACTTGAGCACAGAAATCAAGGCTGATATTCCAGTGCATTACTGAATGGGTGCAGCATTTCAGATGAAATGTTTAATAGTCACCTCATCTGCCTTCTCATGTAGATGCAAATGATCCCATGACATTTTTTCCGAGAAAGATAAGGGCATTAGTCCCACTGTTTTGACCAATCAATGGTATCCTCCACAAGAAGAAAAACTTGCCTCAGTTCCAACATTACAACAATAACCACAAAGCAAAAGTAATTAATAGGCTGTAGAGCACATTGTGGTCATGGAAGGCATTACAAAAATACAGGTCTGTCTTTATTTCCTGTAATAACCTGACGGCTCTGTTGTTTTAATTTTCAATCTAGTGCTTTTCTAAGGAGCAAAAAAAACTCTGCCTTACTCAAGTTTCAGGAAAAGGTACACATTAGCTCTTTCCTATTATTGATTTCAGGGGTTGGGGAAATGTATCATGTAAAATAGGGCAGCCTGGTGGCTCCGTGGTTAGCACTGCTGCCTCACAGCGCCAGGGACCCGGGTTCAATTCCACCCTCAGGCGACTGTCTGTGTAGAGTTTGCACATTCTCCCCATGTCTGCATGGGTTTCCTCCCAGTACTCTGGTTTCCTCCCACAGTCCAAAGATGTGCAGGTTAGGTGGATTGGCTGAGCTAAATTGCCCATAGTGTTCAGGGGTCTGTAGATTAGGTGGGTAAAAGGGGGATGGGTCTAGGTGGGATACACCAAGGGTCAGTGTGGACTTGTTGGGCCGAAGGGCCAGTTTCCACACTGTAGGGGTTCTATGGTGAGTTGAGTAATTTCAACTTCAGCATTCAGAGTTTTCTGTATACAAAGATGAACTTTGTTCTGCAACTCAAGTCTCAGCTAGATCCAAAGTTTGCAACACAGTCACACTTTATCCATGTATTTCAATAACCATTTAATTATTAGTTTCTACAAAAGAAATTTGAGCCCAAATTGCCATGACAGGAACCAATAAATATAAATATAAAATGTTATTCAGTGCAGGAATATTCATATTTTACTTACTTTTATTTTCAAGAAAGAATATGGAGTTTAAAAAAAGTATCAGCTGGATTTAGCGACAACAAGGTGTGGAGGTTGATGAACGCAGCAGGCCAAGCAGCATCATAGGAGCAGGAAAGCTTGACATTTCGGGTTTTCTGATGAAGGGTCTAGGCCTGAAACGTCAAGCTTTCCTGCTCCTATGATGCTGCTTGGCCAGCTGCGTTCATCCAGCTCCACACCTTGTTATCTCGGATTCTCCAGCATCTGCAGTTCCTATTATCTCAGCTGGATTCAGGAACGTTTTTGTTTGGATCTCGTTTCATTCTTTGTAGCACACTGAAACTCTATTGGTGTAAAGTTATGCTGTGGAGTAGGACCCATGTATAACATGCAAACAGAAAATGGTAGATCCATTCAACAGGTCTGGCAGAAGCTTTGGAGAGGCTACTTGGGGGAATTGGGGGAGACAGTGAGTGGTGGTGGTGGTGGTGTTGGGAGGTAGCAAGCATCTGATGCAGACATGGAACAACGTGCAGGAGGAGATAAGTCAAAAGAACAAATGGAAAAGTCTTTGATTAGATGGAAGACAATAGTGATTCAATAACAAGGGAGGATGATGTAAACAAAAGGAAGTTGTAATGGTACAAGTAAAGAAATTAAAAATAAAACCACAAAGGAATTGTGAATAATAGATAAACCAAAAATGTTGGAGCAGTGGTTATGGTTTGACATTTTTGAACTGTGTTGAGTTTAAAAGATGTAATATTCCTAATCAAAAACTGTGTTAAACTTCATTGGAATAGTGTAGGAGCCTGAAGAAAGAGGTCAGAATGGGAGTTGACATAGCATTAAAATAGCAAGTGACCAGAAGCTCGGAGTAATTTTTTGCAGATTGAACAGAGGGACTCATCGCAAGGATCACACAATCTTCAACTGCAGTAAGCAGTGAACTTAGCACCATTTTATGCTACATTGAAAAAAGGTAAATAAATTACTGCTTGCGCTAGGAGGAGTGCATCAGGCCTTTGGATAGTGTGAAGGAAAGTAGTAAAATGTCCCAAGTGTTCCTGAATCATATTATTATGGTCAGCTTTTACATCAGTTTTCACATACATATTCACCTTTTAGCTCTACAGAAAAAAATGTAGTTTGGTTATTCCGTGTAAAGAAATTAACAGAAAAATATCAAATGACACATTTAAGTAAAGTGCAGGACAGTATGCTGATGCATTGGAATACTTTTTTTGAGTTTTGGGAAACAAAATGATTTTAGTAATACTTTTGAGGTGTGAGTAAAAGCGCAATGTTTAACTCTTTGAAAATTGCCATTTTTAAATGTTTAAGTCTCAATTGAATCTGCAGCTAAAAACAAATGAAAGTAACAAACTTACTTAATAAAAATTGGGTTTAATCCAAGTCAATTAGATCAATGAAGTTCAAATTCCATACATATCATGAAAGCTTCCTGGATCAATTTTATGGTGAAATGTACTTTTAAAGATTATTGCATAAACTGTGCATCTATTGATTCCAGCTCTCAAGCTAGTACGTAGGTAAATTCTGGCTCATTTGTGCATACAAAAATATTGTTAATCTTAGTGCTCAGAGGCTAACATTTACAGAAAAGGGCCAATGTGTATTTTCAAGATAATAACGTATGTTTGGACAGAGTTTCAGATAGTGCATTTAGTTGCTGAGAACTAACTTGCACCAAAGAAAGGATATCAGAACCAATGAGGTGTAGCAGTCTTTCCTTTGTCCTGATGAAAAGAACAGCAAATTCATATACCTTTAGAATAGTAATCCCTTTCAAAAAGAACACTGAAAAGAATATACATTTTGTAATCCTGAGTTACTTTTCTATTTAAAGGTTACCCTTATTTCTAGATCGCTAATCTAGATTTCTAAACCAGCAACATGACCACTATGTGGTTGTACCCTGTGGAATCCAGAAAATCTGAAAGATGCCTGATATTTGTAATTGTAATGACAGTTATTATTACCTCTTGTTATTCAGTATATTGACTGAATTTGTAAATTTATGCCATCATCTCCCTCAAGCTATTCACTTCTAGATATGACACCTTTAATCAGTGTAATGAGATTTAGTAGGGGACTTGTGTAGGTTGGACTTTGTGTAGGTTTTTGGTCATCAGTGAATATTTATGAAAGAGCTTCATCGGTGATCCCTTCTGTATGTGAGTTTTTAAACACGCGTTGCAACTCCAGCAGTATTTTTGTTAACAGATACAGTACCGGATCCATGGATACAATAGTGAGCATGTGGTCTGCTGTGTATTAAATTCTGCTCCATGTAAATGCTAATAACATGTTAGCAGAATAGAATAAAATTGCTCAGAGGTTACTCTATCAGTAACACAATATTGCAAAAATAATTTATCTTGGGAGAGTTAATGTTCTATGTGATGATACTATGGCTTTAAGAGGTGTATTTTGGTCCTTTTTTTATGAAGAAACGCTGAGACAGAAGAGATGAGCAGTCTGCTCAAAGCCAGTAAAGTAAAAATCTTGTGAGGCTTTGGATGTTTTTTAAGTAGAAATAATAGAGCAGCCTCAATGCCTTTGTCAAGGGTGTGTTTATCGGATGTTACTATATTGGAACAGTTAATGAGTAGTTTATTATTTTGTTAAGCATTTCAATAGAGTTTCAGTTAAGCCAATTCTTTTATTTTTATTTTGTCCCTATTTTAACTATAGTGTTTGATAGTTTGACCAATTGAATTGCATCTGGAAAGCAATGCCAGGCACTTGCCTTTAAAATAAGAAAAATAAATGGTCTTGGCTCTCCTCTTGACATGTTTTGAGGCGGTTCGGTTTGGTCCATAACACCTTAAAATGCAAGCAGTTTTAATTTCTATTTAGTTTACAGGTGTATTTATTTTTGGATTTTTAATCAAGTTTATCTTATAATCAAAAACATTCTTGGTATCCAATGATGACAGCTTTATTTTTGCATTTTTATATTTCTGTTGCACATTTGATATTAAAACCGTCTCAAGTTATTTTGTAGCTTGAAAGATATTATTAGACGTATGGTGAGTAAAACAGAGATTAGATAATGTGATCAAAATCTTGGTTAAAGATGTGCTTTCAGTTGATTTTTTGAAGAATAGATTAGTGGAACACTTAGGGAGGCTTTCACAGTGACCCAGATAACTGAAGCTGTGGAATTTATGCTTAATTGGTAGCCAGCGGAGAGTAATTGGGACTGAATGTGCCAAAAGGGCTTTGGACGTACAGAAATTGTATTGATTCATAGGATATGGACTCTGAAGCACAGTTCAGGGTTGGTAAAGATGTGAATGTTACACTGGTCTGGTCCAGCCTGACCTAGTGGCCAAGAAGTGGTAAAAGAATGGTGTTTGTTGCAGGTTTTGGCGACAAAGTCTTTGGACTTTACAATTTTGAGTTGGAAACCATCAGGACTGCCATTGAGCAAGTAGGATGACAAGAGTAGGACTAATGAACTATTGAAAGTGAGTGAACAATAATAGATTTTTACATTGTTACTCCTTACAACTCATATTTACAAGTTTAGTTTGTTAATAGAAATTAGGGAAAACAGATATTTGACAAAGTGAAGCTGATGGCAACTGCTGGCATCCATACTTGTGCAATTAAATCTTCAAATTCACAGGTTGTTGTCACTTCTTTAGGCTGCCCTAATGCAGTTTTAACTGATGGAATCTGCACAGAAACCATTGTAAGGGTGAGAAAATACAGTAATTACCCATGAGTCTCTTACTAAAGATAGATGAAATGTTGAGACTAGTTCAATCAAGTCTAACCTGAGTTTATTTTTAAATGGTATAGTAAGTGTCAGTAAGTACCTCCTGTTTGACAGCCCCTGCAGTGGCAACCGACAATGCTAACTCACACTTACTGGTGCATGAAATATTTACCAAATAGTGGTAGACACCCTGGTGGACTGCAGCAGATCATACATCCTGTTGCGGTACTGGAGCCAGGGCCTCTTAAGACACGTAATAGCCACTGACTCTGCAGCCAGCTCTTCAGGTTTCCTTTTTCAGACAGGAAAGTTTGTTTTTGCAACAAATACTGAGAATGCTGGAGAAACTCAGCACTCAACTCTGTTTGTTTCAGATTTCCAGCATCCACAATATTTTACGTTTAATTTAGAGTCTTAGTTTTTTTTTGCTGTCCATGGGGACATGTCCATTTCTTTCTCTCATGATTGCCTCCAGGCAAACCTTAAAGGAGGCTCAGTAAAGCATCTGTGGAAGGCTGAGGAATGGTCTGAGGAAGTTCTGAGGAAGGGTTACTGGATCTGAAACCTTAACTCTAATTTTACTCAACTGATGCGGCCAGGCCTGCTGAGCTTTTCCAGCAATTTCTGTTTTTGTTTCACTAAAGCCTGGTTTCTGATATTTGTAGGATGTGTTGGAGTGATGAGCAGAGGTTGAGTGATGTTTTTCATTTGTAGAGAGTGAAATGCTTTTAAATAAGACACGTGGATGTTGGAGCCTGGAAGGTCCTGGCGGGTTTTAGAACTTCCTAGCTGTAATGTTTTCTTTTCAGTGCATGAATATGCAGTGAACTGAGAAGAATGTAAACATGCAGGACAACCTGTCATGTCCATCCACTCGTTAAATAGAGATCGTAAGAACTGCAGATGCTGGAGTCAGAGAAATCACAGTGTGAAGCTGGAGGAACACAGCAGGCCAGGCAGCTTCAGAAAAAGAGTCCCGACCCGAAGCATCAACTTTCCTGCTCCTCTGCTGCTGCCTGGCCTGCTGTGTTCCTCCAGCTCCACACTATGTTATCTCCGCTCATTAAATTTTTGTCGTAGATAGTTTTTTGTTCAATTACATTAGTATTTTTGTTGAATAGTTACATTATTCTTTTAGTAGATGCTTTATCAGACTTCCTGAAGTCTTAATAAGGCAAGTAAATCTGAAGGCATAGGAAGAATTTGAGGTATTCTAGAGAGGTTCAAGATAATAATGTATTGTTCCTTTTGATTGGTTTCCTTTCCCGAATGGCATATTCTAAGAATTCATATTCTAATATTACAGAACTTGGAGCAGAATCCAAACGTAAAGGTATAAAATAAGAACTGGAATCTATTTCAAGGCAAAACATTCTGCACTGTAGTTAAATAGAAAGGACTTTGTGGGCTCCATGGATGGATCATAAAGTCATGAGCTTGACTGACCTTATTGTATTGTTTTGCATTGACTTCTTGTAGTTTTTCTTGGTTCAGATCATCAATAACTAGCTGTTAAAGCTACCTTTAAATCATACAGTGGTTTATGTTCATGAACAAAAAAAATGCAAAGAGATGGTTGAGAAAATGTGTGGGCTTTCTGTTGAGACAGAATGGCGGGTAGTGTTAATCTTGATATTACCTAGCGTGATACTCCATTGCCAAATGCACCCAGCTAAACTCTTTGGACTGAAATGTATAAAAATTGAATTCTGTAGGTGTGTGACAGATAAAAATGTTAATTATTTGACTCAGAGATGCCAGAAGATCTTCTTTGTCATTGTGCTTGCTCTTCACAATGTCATTTGGAGGAATGCAGTTATATATTATTGTCCTCATGTAGTAAGAGTGACCAAAGCTCTGAAGAAGAACTTAGGATTGCTCAAATGTAATCAACTCTCCATCGAATCAGGAGAACATCATCCAACATATTCACTGAAATGGTATATAC
Source organism: Ginglymostoma cirratum (assembly GCA_024137785.1). NCBI lineage: Eukaryota > Metazoa > Chordata > Chondrichthyes > Orectolobiformes > Ginglymostomatidae > Ginglymostoma > Ginglymostoma cirratum. The sequence continues at coordinate 12,191,227 of JAHRHZ010000022.1, forward strand.
CTTTAACAAAACAGTTTGAGATCTTAGTTTATGTTCTGTTTTGATAATTTGCCAAGACACTGTCAAGGCTAGTTGACTATTGACAGTAATTAATTGAAATCTTTGGACTCATGGATTGTACAATCTTCACTATGAGATCATTTTGCTCAATAATATAATTATATTTAAATTCATTCCAAGGGCTCAACTTCTTTTGAAAAAAACAAACTTTAAAAGAAAAAGAATGACTTGGTTATGCAGACAATTATGGACCCAGTTGATTCATTGACATCGTTTAGAGAAAGGAGTCTGTTGTCCTTACATGGTCTGTCCTACAAGAAACTCCAGATCCACAACTATGAAGTTAACTCCTAACACCCCCTTGAAGTGGCATGGCAAGCACTCAGTTCAAGGGCAACTAAGGGTAGACAACAAATTCTGTCATTGCCAGCAGTGCCACATCCCATAAAAGAATAAATAGGCTTAAACCATAGGGTCCATCATCTTCTAGCATCTGGGAGATAATTTAGATGCAAAATTGGCTGAGTGACAGGAAATAGAAGCTAGAGAAGAACAGTTGTTTTGTTTAAGACTAGAAGGAAGTTTATAATGGAGATCCCCAGGGATTCGTATTGGGTTCTCTGTACTTCTGATTATATTAATGACTTAAATTGGTGTATGGGGCATAATTTCAAAATCTGAAAATTATGCATAACTGGGAAGCATTGGGAAAGCTGGGAGTTCTTTCCATAGAGAAAAGAACAGAGGAGATTTGATGGAAATATACGAAATTGTGAAAGGCCTGGACAGAGTAGGTAGAGAGAATCTGTTCCTGTTGGTGAAGGATCGCGAACCAAGGGGTGCAGATGTAAGGTAATTAGCAGAAAGAACAACTGCAACATGAGGACAATCTCTCTTTTTATGCAAAAAAAAAGTTTAAGCTCCTTTTGCACCGCCTGAGAGTGTGGCAGATGTAGAATCAATCTTGGCATTCAAATGGGAATTGGATAATTATCTGAAAATGAAAGATTTGCAGGGGGATGGGGGAAAAGGAGTGGCAGTAGAGATCCACCCTAGGCCAAAATAGCCATTTTCTTTTCTGCAATTATCTTATGATTATTTCTATGATAATTACCATTCTACAGTTGTTTGTGTTTTCCAGGCCTCAGTTTTTGGTGTGGTGCTTTGAGGGAGCCATGTATTCTGTGCTTCAAATTTGTTTCCTGTAAATTTCTCAGCATATTTTTCAATTATTCTTTATATTTTCATTATGTATTTTCCTTAATTCGATGACATACATGGTTTGAACATGTCAGCATGTTAGTCATCCTTTTGAATTGTGTTACGCTGGGAATGTTTCAACCATGTGAAGATGTGGAATGTAAGTCTGAAAGATGTACCATACTCAAGGTAAGATGTCCCATCTTTGCTGTAAAGTAAAGCAGCCAAAATGCATTGAGTCGCTCCTGACTCCAATTATTAAATGCTACTTGCATATTGTTCAAATGCGTATGAAAAAATAAAATTCAAAGCAGAATTTCAAAATGTAAAAATGGCTACAATTCCATATTTTGCAACTTTTTAAGAATGATCTACTATCCTAATACACAAAGTGAGAAAAGAAAACGTCTTGATTTTGAAATTTAATTTTTAAAAATTCTTGACTTTCTTTAAATCATCAGGCATTCGATGACTTTATTTTTGCATTCTTTGCTGTGGAAATGGTCACAAAGATGGTGGCCCTTGGAATATTTGGGCAGAAGTGTTACCTGGGAGATACATGGAATCGTCTGGATTTCTTCATTGTAATGGCAGGGTTAGTAGTCTTATCTTTCTATAAAATGAAAACACAATATGGAATTCCATCTCCATGGAAACTTGGCAGAAGGAGGCTTTGAGCAGAGCTGCTAACAATTCCCCATTGCTGCTTTTAGACCCCATGACGAATTATTACTGACTCATAACAAGCCATGAACCCCAGCCAGTACCCTTTCCCCTCACAACTACTATAGTGACTCATCCTGTTTCCACCATGAGAATAACTTGAGGCCCATGTTGAGATGAAGTAAAATAAATTTCTTAAGTGCAGATTTCAAACAAAAACTCTCATTTATTGAAAACCCATTCACTGTATATAACTTATTTAATCTCTTATAAAAAGAATTTGGAATGGGACTTTCAATTCCAAGTAAAAACCAAAAGAACTTCAGAAGCTGTAAATCAGTAACAAAAACAAAGTTGCTGGAAAAGCTCGGCAGGTCTGGCAGCATCTGTGAAGGAGAAAACAGAGTTAACGTTTCGGGTCCGATGACCCTTCCTCAGAACTGAGTTCTGAGGAAGGATCATCAGACCCGAAACATAA
>JAHRHZ010000022.1:12364763-12461070 GCA_024137785.1 Ginglymostoma cirratum
TCAAGCTTTCCTGCTCCTATGATGCTGCTTGGCCTGCTGTGTTCATCCAGCTCCACACCTTGTTATCTCAGATTCTCCAGCATCTGCAGTACCTATTATCTCTGTCATTGTCCCTGGCAACACTTATTTCAATCAGAGTCCACTTACCAGCCAATTAGGATAGCAGTCTCATATTATTTTAGACATTGTTCTTTGCACCAGTATTTCTGCTGAATATCGTGATAAGTGCAAAACAAAACACTTCAATAAAATATACATTTTTGGAAGTGAATTAATGAATTATTAACTAAATTCATTAATTACTCAGATTAACTCGTTGCTTGTTTAGCAAATGAATTTTGAATTTAATTTACAACTTGATGTGAGCAGTGCCCTGCAATTGTAATTTCTATTGACAATTTCCATTAGCTTCATCAGTGCAAAAGTAATGAGTAAAAAATACTTCCACAGAATGTGTGTGAAAACATGAAAGAAATTGAATAAGTTATCTTAAATTACCTCCAGACTTTTGGTGACCATGATTTGGTGTACCCACTTTGACCTTAATCTGGTAGCACTCTTTCTACTCCTTGTTTATCATATTATCATACACATTCTGCATCACCTGCCATGTGATGATTAATGTTGCTCAGTCTAAAGTCTTTGATGATACCATTTTTCCTTTGACATTTCACCGCGAGCTTTCCATTCAAGTGAACATTGTGTTGACAATGTAGCCAGTGTTTATCCCTTTGAGTAACTAATTGTCAAGCCCAAGGTTCCATTTTTGGATAAAAAATTATATGTTGCAACTAACAAGTACCTGGTGAGAAAATGAGACTTGTTTTGAATTTCAACACTTCATGACTTTTATAAACTCTTTTGTGCACTGCCTGCGTATTTGGTTACATCATTCCCATCTAACAGAAAACGTGCAGCTGAAGATTTCTTTAATTAATATTTACCATAATAGCGAGACTCTTTCTTTCTCACCTAACGCATAACATTTGAGTTCCAAGTTGTGATTCTTCTTATTAATTTCTCACTAGCATTCAGTACACTAGTTTTGTGCTGCAATCATCAAATTTCATGGCATCAGTGGTGATAAAATGGTCTGGAAGTATCAACTTCTAGGGACTTGTAGAATTTTTTTGTAATGGCAGGTACATCTAGTTAGGCAAGTAAACACTTTTTTCTCATGTTTATCTTCTGGCTTTCAACTGCCATTTTAATAGTTATATTAACCAATTTAGTCTGTATACTTTTCATCAGTTATAAAAGTTTTACTATTATGGGGTCAGGACCAAATAGAAACCTTGAACTATGTCGACTTTATGCAGCCTCAAAATTAATTTCCATGACAAAAAAATGTAAATTTTTAATAAATTTTAAATTCATATTTTGCTATTGAAAAGTGCTAGGTACATGTTAATGGAACGTGAATATATCCATCTGCTGAGTATCATTAATTTTAATCAGTGGGGTGAACAGAAGCCCTTAGTAATTGTTATCGCCATGTTCCAGAGTTTCTCTCATCCACTCTCTTGTTTCAAAGTAATGGTTTCTACAAATTTTTAAGTGTTACAGTCAAGTGCCGATTTTGCCCATTGTCGGTGCTCCAGCTATCTTCAGAATCCTTGGGAGCAAGTAATTAATTGGAATTTTGGAATAAAATTGTTAATGTGATTTTGGAGAGGTGTGCCAGTGGATAATATTTCAATATTCTACTCCTGTTTAATACATACAATATAGTACCCAACACAGGCTGACAGATGTTAAAGAGAAATTGCGCATGGAAAGGTTTTGTGATGGCCTAAGCCATTATCAGATCTATAAGCATCACCTAAATGCTCAGGTGCACAAATATCCACTTTATATGTATGTGTAAATTCTGTTATAAAAGGTATTATTGTGTTAATACAACGAAATGTAATGCCTGACTGTTGACAGGAAGTGCTAATAATACTTACCAGATTTGCACACACTAATTTCAATACATAATGCTTTTGAGTCATGTTTAATCATAGTCAAGCTTCTTCTGTTGTGTGCTAATGTGTAAAGGCTGCTTGTAAAATTATATAATTGTAAAATCACTGTAAAACTGTGTGAAACATTATACTAAGGGCTGACTGGGATGATTGTCACACTGAATTTCTTCCCTTTCCTTTGATCAGCAAGTAGGATGTGTGAATTGCCCCAACATCTGATTAGTTTTCCTCCATCCTACAGTTTCTTTGATTGTAACTGATGTACCCCTGAAACAGAAGGTCAGACTTTAAAATCTTAGAAACTTCACACTACATGCTAGGACAGATTATTCTACTAAACATAAAAGAAAAAAAACAAACAATCAATATGGATTAGATAGTAAATATTTACAAACTCTCTTTAATTCAGCTATTTTCCTATTCTCATTTTTGGGCTGGGAGGAGGAAACTATAATAAAGTGAGGAGAAAACTGTTCACATAGGACCTTTTCCTTATACAGCCCACAAGCTCTTCAAGCACACCCTGCTGTTAGGTTAAGGAAGCATAATTATGGACTGGCATAAGGCAATGCTGCTATTGTTCACCTTGTGGAGCTTCCTTATGAAAAGAAATAGTTTCTGTCTTTCTACACCATCAAATCTTATAGTCATGAAAAACATTTTAATTAGATCACCTCTCAGTTTTCTTCATTCACAGAAATATAAGGCTAGTATTGTTTTAACTAAATTATTACACCATTTAGGCATAATTAATATTCTTTTTAATATCTATCAATGAAATGATTTAACTGATTTGCTAATAGATCATTTCAAATCTTTTCACAGCCGGAAGAGCTTACCAATGCCCTGGAGATCAGCAACATCGTATTTACCAGCATGTTTGCTTTGGAAATGATTCTTAAACTTTTTGCATTTGGTCTTTTTGGTTACATTAAGAATCCATACAATATTTTTGATGGAATTGTTGTCATTATCAGGTAGGTTTACAATATTTGTTTCTTTGTTAACTTTTTTTTGTGATAGATGTTTGCATTTCTACTTGTTCAATGAAGGTACTTTGCTGTTGCTTGCAAACTGGAGTTTAAAGCAAAATGTTGGCAATTAAATGTTTGTCATTCTCTGTCCCCATGTGGGATTTGGTGTGTCTTCAACTATATATTAAAGACTAATAAGAAAAGAACTTCAGTCTTCAGATGTAATAGTTGGTCCTTCCAATTTAATAAATGGGTTTAGGCAGAAGAGTGTTGCTACCATTCCTCTCTTCTTGACTTATTTTAAGAGGTTGTTTGGATTACAGTGGTAAAGGAATGGCCATTTGTAAGTCTTAGCAAAAAGGGATCTTAGTAAGGTGTAGCTAGTAGCACAATAACAATTAGATACAAGTTACATTAGCTAGGTTGATATTGTTACTGCTCAGAGACATGGATGACACATCTGTCCCCTTCAAGATCTTCAGCCATTCTCTTGATTTCCCTACCCAGGTCTGTATGTCATCCTCCAATGAGTGAAGCTTAATACAGTCTCCAATATTAAACCTTCCTACCCATTATCGTGCATAAAAATGTGCAAAATAGAAAATCAAATGATAAGGCTGAGTTGCATCATGGAGCTGATTGCTGATCCTATTTTCAGAGGTATCCAAAGGGCAGTTGCACATGAAATTAAGGAGTGGCTTTGCTTGACCATGTGCTCAATCACTGTTCCTGGTCATGGGCTTCCTCACTTGTTCTCTCTTTAGAGTAAGTTGACAGTCCACATATCACGAAAGAAAGAGGAAGACGAGCTGATCTAATAATCTGCAACTGGACTTGCTTCCTCTCCAGCTTCAAGTACTCTCTGTTCATTGCCAGACCTACTTTCTCTTTGGTTCCAAGCCTCATTATTCACATTCAAACTCTGTTCTTCAATCTTGGACTCCTCATATGACTGTAACTCCCTGTATCTTAGCATAAGAAGAGAACCAAGTTAGATTGATAGAAAGTTTGATCTCTGAAGATGGGAAAGAAGAGTAATCACAAATTTTAGATATTGTTCCATTGCAATAAAGCAATGAGGTGAAATCCTCACATGTGATGTTATTGCTAAAGACATTTTCTGAGACTCCCTTGTTTACCTTTTTAAATAAAGCATTTTCATGTTTATTTTGAACCAATTAATTCATTTGATATTATAATTGAACAGTGCAGTTTCATTCTTGAAGTACTTAAATTTGATCGTTTGAGATTATATTTACCGTTAAGTTGCATTTATTCATTAACTGTTTCTTCGTGACTGGATCCAGTTTTTCGTAAGTTTCTTTTACATGTTTTATATAATGATCAATTACAACCACGTGAGCAAATACCATAATGTTATAAAACCTCCTGACCCATTCCCCTGAGCATGAGAAGTTACTAATCTGTAATCAAGAAAACAGAAAAGTCTTAGAGCAAGACTGATGCTTCTGCGCATCCTGAAAATAAGGAAATAAGCATTATTTTCTTGTCTATTCCCAGTGTTTGGGAAATCATTGGTCAGTCTGATGGTGGCCTTTCGGTGCTGAGAACATTCCGGCTGCTCCGAGTTTTGAAGTTGGTCCGTTTCCTGCCTGCACTACGACGCCAGTTAGTGGTTCTGATGAAAACCATGGACAACGTGGCTACATTCTGCATGCTGCTCATGCTGTTCATATTTATTTTCAGGTGATTACAAGAATTAATTTGCATTATAATTGAGCAAAATGTGTTTTATTGCAGTGTGTCTATTTAACTTTTACTCACAGTTCAACACATGAAAATGATTGACGAGAATGGACCAACTACTCCATTGTGCCTGTTTCACACACATGATGACCGGAGCACCATAACTAAACATTTGCTCACTTACTCATCTATATTTAATACGCTCCGGCCAAGGTCTGTGTTGGACTCTAACCACAGAATGTCTTAAATGAGGAAAAACTAGAGAAAGGAAAACCTAGGCCCAATTAAGGAAAACACTCTCTTGGATTGTTCATCTCCAATGCCCTCACTAGATAACATGTTAACATAAGAAAGAGGAGCAGAAGTAGGCCATTTGGTGTCTCAAGCCTGCCTGCCATTCTATAAGATCGTGGCTGATCTGCTCCAGACCTCAACTGTCTTTCATGCCGGTTCAGCATTGCTGTCAACTCCCTGCTATTTCAAAAATATATCTACTACTTCTTTAAATAATTTCAGGATGTAGTCTCCACAAATCTCCGGGGTGGTGAATTCCAGACATTCATTATCCTCTGGGAGAAGAAATTATTTTGCATCTCCAATATAAATGCATGTCCCTTTATTCTATAGTGATGACTTATTCTATAGTTTGAGATTTCCCCATAACTGAAAGCATCTTCTCCATATCTATCCAATCAAGGCCCCTTAAAATCTTGTATGCATCATTAAGATCATCTTTCATTCTCCTAAACTGTAATGAATAAAGGCCTAATCTTTTAGCCATTCTTGATACGTTGACTTCTTCATCCCAGAATTAGCCCAGTGAATCCCTTTTAAAGAGCTGCCAATGCTAGATATCCTTTCTTAAATACAGGAACCAAAACTGTACATGGTACTAAAGAAAAACCAAAAGAACTGCGGATGCTGTAAATCAGGAACAAAAACAAAGTTGCTGGAAAAGCTCAGCAAGTCTGGCAGCATCTGTGAAGGAGAAAACAGAATTAAAGTTTTGGGTCCAGTGACCCTTCCTCAGAACTGATGGTGGCTGGGAAAATGTCAGTTTATATGCAGAAAATAAGGAGGTAGGTGGGGTAGGGAGTAAACGATAGGTTAGAGCCCACAGATAGAGAAAGACAGTTGCACAGACAAAGAAGTTGCTGACGATCAGGCTGGGAGGGTGAATAATTGTTAGTGGGGACTGTTAGTGACTAACAACAGGGGGCGTGTAATGACAGGCTATGTGGGAACGAGGCCTGGTGTGTGGGGTAGGGGGCTGGGACATGGGAGAGTTTAGGTCCTAAAATTATTGAACCCACCTCCCTATTTTCTGCATGTAAACTGACGTTTTCCCATCATTTCTGAGGAAGGATCACTGGACCCAAAATGTTAACTCTGTTTTCTCCTTTACAGATGCTGCCAGACCTGTTGAGCTTTTCCAGCAACTTTGTTTTCGTTCCTGTACGTAGTACTCCAGGTGTAGCCTCACCAGTACAGCTGTAACAAGATTTCCTTGCTTTTAAGTGCTTACACCCCCTAACATTTAAGGCTAATATTCCATTTGATTTTTAAAAATTATTTGCTGCACGTGCATGCTAAACTTTTGTCTTTCGTGCGCTAAAACACTCAAATCTCTGGCCACTTAACTTTTTGGAATCTCTTTCCATTTAAGTAATGATCTGGTTTTGTTTCTTCCTCCCAAAATGCATGAGCTCACACATTCCAACATTGCATCAGTATCTATAAAGGTGTCTTTGTCCCAGTGAACACCTAGCTCAGTTTCTTCTTGAATCATGGACTGGTTGTATCCTCAAAGCCTGATTTTTTTTTTCTCTCAAATCATTATCCAATTCTCTTTGAAGGCCTTGATTGAATTTGCTTCCGTACAATTTCAACCAGTACACTCTAGATCCTAATCGTCACTAGTTTAAAAATGATTTTCCTCATGTCATCATTGCTTCTTTTATCGTTCACCATAAATCTTTGACATTGAACTAGAGCTTTAAAAAAATTAAGTCTGTGTTCTTAGTGATCTAAAAATCTTTATTTTAGGGCATTCTGGTTGTTAGTTGTGATGTACTGTTGCTTCATTTGTGCTATGTTAATCAGAATTTTGTAAAGGTTATTCTGCTTTGACCCACAGTATTCTGGGCATGCATCTGTTTGGATGTAAATTCAGCTTGAAGATGGAGAATGGAGATACAATACCAGACAGGAAGAATTTTGATTCGTTATTGTGGGCAATCGTCACTGTATTTCAGGTGAGGCCATTCCACACAAGCAAAAGTTGTGCTGCTGCTGTCTGGAATCAATAATGTGATTGATAACATTGTTTTCTTCTTTACAGTAGCAATCTTTTTACTACAGATTTATAGCGTGTTGTTTGATCGCCATTGTTTAGAGTTACCAATATGCATATTCCATTTTTAATTAGTGAGCATAATGTTATCATTGTTCGTTTTGTCAACATGTTTATTATTATTGCATTTATAAATATATGATTTTTATCAGATGTACTATAGCAATTGCCTGCAGGGATGGTCAATAATACCGCATCGCATGAGCAAATAACATAGAGTCTGTGATGATCAGGTGTAATGTTTTTAAATTGAAATGTGCCTTTACAGTAAGCCCAAGACCATTTTTTTCCTAACAAATTGGATAAAGAATTCAGGCCAGTATCTATCAGTACTGGTTCCCCACCCTGATGCATGGGTAGGATTAATAGCAGGCACCACCCGCCTGATTCAAAAACTGATAGGGAGCATGCCTTTGATCAACCAGCATTATGGTGACCCTGTGCAGTTTTTGAAAAGCTAGAAGTGGAAGGAAGGAACCTGGAGTAAAAAAAAACTGACAATCTCAAACGCTCCATAGCATCATGATCATGTGATAATGTCAAAATCTTTGTCCTTAGATCCTTACTCAGGAGGACTGGAATGTAGTCCTGTATAATGGAATGGCCTCCACCTCACCTTGGGCTGCCCTGTACTTTGTGGCATTAATGACTTTTGGCAACTATGTGCTTTTCAACCTACTGGTTGCTATTCTGGTGGAAGGCTTCCAAGCAGAGGTAAGTCGTACCCTGGACTTTGTTTTTAGTCTTTGTATGATCTCCCTTCATTTTTTGTCAGTGAGAACCTGCTTTCTGTTCCTGTCTTCTCCTCTATTCAATTAATAGCAGCTGTGCATTTAGCTACTACAGCTCTGACTTTCGAAGTTCTTGATTTGGTTCCCTTTATCCTGTCCCCTTCTTACAAAAGCCTCCCTTAAAACCTTTTCCAACAATCTTGAGTTCTCCATCCTTGCTTCTTCATTTTCCTTCTCCTTTATCTTTTCTTAGTGCCCACCATACATCTTACCTCCTTATTGAGTGCTGTCTGAGACATCTTCCTCTTTGTGAGGAATGTTTTAGGAGCCCAGCAAGAGATTATCAGAACCAATATTATGAATCTGGAAAAGTAATCATTTGAGTAAGAACATAGAGTCATTGTCACAGAGTCATAAGAGCACAGAAAGAGACTCTTCAGTCCAACCAATCCTTGCTGACCATAACCCCAAAGTAAACTAGTCCCACATGCCTGCTCCTGGCTCATATCCCTCCAAACCTTTCCTATTCATATGCTTATCCAAGCATCTTTTAAATGTTTTAACTGTGCCCGCATCCATCACTTCCTCTGGCAGTTTATTCCACACGCGAACCACCCTCTGTGTAAAAAAAATTGCCCCACATGTCTTTTTTTAAATCTCTCTCCTCTCACCTTAACAATGTGCTCCTTGGTCTTGAAATCACCCATCCTAGAGAAAAGGCGCCTACCATTAACCCTATCTATACCCTCATGATTTTAGAAACTTCCATAAGGTCATCTCTCAACCTCCTATGCTCCAGTGAAAAAAGTTCCAGTCTTTCCTGCCCTTCTTTATAGCACTGGAGAGAATGGTGAGACAAAGGAGGATTGGTGGCTGCATGGTGGCACAGCAGTTAGCACTACTGTCTCACAGTGCCAGGGGCCCGGGTTCAATTCCACCCTCGGACGACTGTCTGTACGGAGTTTCCATGTACTCCCCGTGTCTGCATGGGTTTCCTCCGGGTGCTCTGATTTCCTCCCACAGTCTAAAGATGTGCAGGCTAGGTGGATTGGCCATGCTAAATTGCCCATAGTGTTCAGGGATATGTAGATTAGGTGGGCTATAGGGGGATGGGTTTGGGTGGGTACTCTGAGGGTCAGTGTGGTCTTGTTGGGCCAAAGGGCCTGTTTCCACACTGCAGGGATTCTATGATCTATGAAGTGTTACCCAGTATCATATCATGGTAAAGTCGGCAAATACAATAAAATACCAGGTTTGGCTATCTGTGAAAATTCCACAAGGGGTACTCCACTTGAGACTTTTAAGATGATTACTTAGAGATAAACTATTTATTCTGATGGGGTAGAACACAACAACAAGTAAAAGTCATAAAATTAGAGTTTGGTAATTATTTTGTGAGAGGTGGTTTGGCTGTAAGCTATGAGCAGGTAATTGTTTTGGCTGAAATTATAAGGTATTAACCTATTTTGTTTTACTAAACTTATTTTAGTTTTGACAATTTGCTGCCTATTTTTGGCTGTTCATTTCACATATTGAATTAATGTTTCAGGGTGATGCCAACAGATCAGATACAGATGAAGAAAAAACATCTGCTAATTTTGATGAGGAGTGTGAACAATTTAAAGATCATTCTTCCGGTGAGAGTGACTGAGAATAAATGTTACTAATTGTAGATTGAGAGATTTCTCTTTTGGGCTTGCTGTCTTTATTATTACCTGTTCTACCCTTTACAGATTTAAAAATGTATTCGGTCGTCATGACATCAAATGGACATTTGGATTCACGAAGCAGCATACCACCACCAATTATCATGCGTACTGCTGCTACGCCAATGCCTACACCAAAGAGTTCACCATGTATGGATTCAGTTCATACTTACTTAGAATCCAGAAGAGGCAGCAGTGCTTCTATTGATCCTACAAATTATGACCAGAGGTCTTTGGTAAGTTGCTAGGTCGAATAACATTTACACAATTATTTTTTGGCACTATGCAGATAGTTCTGTTAAGGGGGGTTTCTGTAGTCAACAAGAAAACAGCTACTTATTGCAAGCAGATTGTTCTTAACTGATGATGTGGAGATGCCGGTGATGGACTGGGGTGGGCAAGATCAGAAGTCACACAACACCAAGTTATAGTCCAGTGGGGTCATTTGAAATCACAAGTGTTTGGAGTGTAGCCCATTCATTAGGTGAAGTGAGAGGGAAGCACACAGACACAGAATTTATAGACAGAGAGATCAAAAGATCATACAAATGGTGTGAGTGGAGTGTCAAATAATAAGTCTCTGCAGGTGATCAAAGGTGTCAGACAGTGTGACTAAAGTGTCAGGAGGTGAATACCAAGTGAAGGGATGACCTATGATCTGATTGAGGCAGCGAGATAATTACAAAAAAATTAAAAATGAGATATTGCTAGACACAAACCAAATGGCTTAAATAACATGATAGGTATAAGAGTTGCATGCCGAGGGTCTGACCAAGTTTGAAGTAATCCAAAACTGTCCAAACTAATTAATGTAGAGAGATCATTACAAGTTGTCAGGGTGATGGTGTCAAAACAGAACAATGAGGAGGATTTTACAAACATAGAACAGTATGGTGGGGTTATATGTAGTGTGACATGAGCTCAAGATCACGGTTGAGGCCGTCTTCATGTGTGCGGAACTTGGCTATCAGTTTCTGTTCAGCAATTCTGCGTTGTTGCGTATCTCAAAGGCATCTTTCCCTGAATGGGAGGGAACATTCCTGTCCGGCAATTATTGTGCAGTGTCCATTCTTCTGTTGTTGTAGCATCTACATGGTCTTGCCAATATACCATGCCTCAGGGCATCGCCAGACAGGAATGTTTCCTCCCAGTCGGGGAACACTTCAGCAGCCAAGGACATTCATTCTCCAATCTTTGGGTAAGTGTCCTCCAAGGTGGCCTTCGAGATGCACAACAACACAGAATCTGATAGCCAAGTTCTGTATCTATGAAAACGGCCTCAACCGTGATCTTGGGTACATGTGGCGCTACATGTAACCGCACCTGGCTGTTAAGTATTTATAAAATCTTTCTCACTGTCCTGTTTTGACACCATCGCCTTGATAACTAATGATCTCTCTATCTTAATTAGTTTGTGTACTTTAGGATTACTTGTTACTTTGGTTAGACCCTCGGCATGCGACTCTTATACCTACCATATTTTTCCAGCAATTTGGTTTCTCTCCAATACCATCTTATTTTTAACTCTTTGTAATTTTTTCTCTGCCTCAATTAATCAGATCTCAACTCTCCACTCACACCATTTGCACTATCTTTTGATCTCTCTGCCTGTAAATTCTGTGCCCATATGCTTCCCTTCACTTCACCTGACGAAACAGCAGTACCCTGAAAGCTTATGATCTCAAATAAACCTGTTGGACTATAACCTCGTGTTGTGTGACTTCTATCTTTCTTGACTGATGGTAAAAAGGAAACCTGAATTGCTAACTTGTAACTCTCTATGACTTAAACTCTACCCCCTCAAGCAAATTCCCGTGTAAACAGATGTGTAAAGAGTGAAGACACAAACATTTCTATATTAATATTGAGGAAGAAATAAAAAATAAAGTCAACGAAGCTCTGTTCTACCACAGTTCAAGCATTGATGAGAAGATTTCCTTCAGTTTCTTTCTGATTCTTTTCAACACTTTGAAAATTACATGATGTTATGGACATGCTGATTATCAATCTTTTATTCACCAGTTGACGATTCACTATTCAGTGTCTTTGAAGGTGGCTTTACCCTTTTTCTTGTCAAGAAGGGAATTTTCAGAGAGTGAAAGTCAGTATCTGTTACTTTCTTTTACTTTTGCACTAGAAGGAAGACAAAATGAAAGTGACATTTTCTTCATCACAGTCTGGGTGTATCTGGTGTATTTTCAAAACAGAAATCTGCAGCCACTTGCCCAGACACACCCATGCACACAGACACAGACACACACACATATGCACACACACATGTACACACTGACCCATATCCACACAGCCCTACACCCACCCCACAGAGCTGAAGCATTCTCTGCCCACTACTTGATTAAAGCAATATTATAGATACAACATACAATGTTCCAGTAATTTGATTTTTCTGAAAACTGCGACATTGTCTGTAGTTTCTTGGTTTAAACCAGATTCTTTTCCCATTTTGAAGTCCATAGTCCAAAAAATGTTGACTTTGCTCTTTACTTAAAGGAAGTATGTTGAACACCTCGGCAAACAATAAAATAAAATATTCGACTACATTTTCATGAAGAGGCCAAACTGCTGTTGTTCAACACTGAAGGTGAGAAATTGGGACCATTTACACCTGACATGTGGGCCTATAAGTGATTTTGGAGCCCCAAACATATCAGAGGTTCACACATTTGTTGAATCCAAATTGCACTGAGCAGCATTATCGGTGAAAGTATACCAAGCTGACATGATGACATCTATACTCATTACCCTCTCGTCTAATCTTACACAAATGAACATTTGTTCAGCTGCAGAGCTCCCACACCATTGCTATTTAATGAGATCAAAAACTGCTTATAGCTATGTTGCTGATTGAATTCTTCATTTGCCCAGTGCTTTCCAAAGTTATTTAAAATACCAAAAATCTATAAGGAGTAGTATAGCAAGTACTGAGAAGGGTCTTTCATATGTTCAGGAGATATGAACAGCACTGGCAGGCCTATCATTAATTCATCTTGGGAAGTTGTAGTGAGCCACTTTCCTGAATCAATGTAGTCCATGTCTGTGCTCAAAATAGTATTAGGGAGGAAATATATTGTCCCGGGGTGATGACGGAACAGCAGTGTGTTTCCAAGTCAGTATAGTATGTGGCTTGACCAAGATCTGTTAGGTGTTTGGGCATCCATGTCCTTGTTGCCCTCCTCCTTCTAGGTGGTGCAGGTCATTGATTTGGAACGTACTGTTGAAAAAGCCTTTTAAGTTGCTGCATTGCATATTGTGGACGATACACACTACTGCATGGTGTACTAATGCTGGAGAGAGGGAACTGGGTGCTGATCAAGCGTGCTGCTTTGACCTGGATGGTGTCAGGCCTGTTGAGTGTTATTGAGGCTGAACTCATCCAGGCAAGTGGAGAATATTTCATCATGCTCCTGATTTGTGCCATATAGGTGGAAAGGTTTTAGAAAGATGGTAAGCTACTTACGACAAAATTCCTGCTTTGCATTTGTAGGGATGTGAGATGTGAGCAGGAGTACTAGTATGAGCATGTATTATCCTTGATGGTCTTAGGGCTGCCATTGACTACACTTTACATGTGAGTGACCTAGTGATTGCCAGCATGGTTTCTTCTATGAGAGTTAGGACAGGTAGGTGTGCCTGCGTGCCTAGGATTAGCTTTTATGGCCTCTGCTTGCGTGCCAGAGATTGCAGTGTAAGTCATTGAGTGCTGAAGAAGCTGTTTGGATGATGTGGCTGTCATGGATTAATAGTTAGCAAAACGTACGAGTTGTGAGGCATTGGGTTTGAGACTTGCAACAATATTAAGTGTGTGAGGTCATGTTGGCGGATTTGAATTTCGGGCTTGAGTCCTGATGGATAGCAAATATTAGCTATGGGTGTGGTGAATTGAAAAGTGGCTGAGGCTAGTGCTGATGATGCTAGGATTTGGCAGTTAAAGATGTGTATAGTAACCTTGATCACTCATGAGGTAATTGCACTATTGCAATGTGTGCCCAAGCCCTTAGGATTTGAACCCTGATATTTCTATATATTCTCCTTCTGCCTTCTGACCTTTTGGCTGAAGGCATTCCTTGCCCTGGACACACAGACCATCTCTCCTCCTTTCTATCTGTTCCTTTAAGGCTTCCAGTATGACGTCTGAAATCTATGGAGCTTCCTGTCCACTGTGTTGGGTCATTTACCACTGTTGCCAGTCTGCCATTTCCACTCGCCCTAACACAGTAGGCCTTGCTTTCAGTTACCTTTGAGTAATGGTTGACACTCTTGATATTGTTTCTCTGCCAAATAAATCAACAGTGCAATTAGTGATGGTTGGATACTGAAATCATTAATATGAACAGGAAACATTAAGTTGCTGTTCTGTCAGCACTCCAACTACTAGGCGTAAATTAATTGCATATTGTGAATTTTCAGGAGCTATCAAATATAGGCACATCATTGTTTTGGTATGCAGTGATGATATGATGATATGTGAAAAGTAATTCATATTAATGATATTCATAATAAGTGGTAATTTTTCTCAAATTGACCAGCTTACAAATGTTGGAATGACAGAGCATTGCATTTCTATACACACAATGCTCACCATCACACAAATAATGTGTATGAGAAATTGATGCTGCAAAGACTAAAATGTGTCGGCAAATTTTGAAAATGCAGATGTGCCTTTGTCCTAATAAGTTATAAAAACCTCACTAGTTAAATAATCAATCCTTTTTTTCAATCTCTAGAGAATGTAAGGTAGAGGTTAATAAGAAAAGGGCATTAAATTTTCAGCTTGGCTCTTTTTTTAGAAGTTCATTCTATCCAATTGATCACTCTAGTGGAGAAACTATATCCAATGGTCTGTAACATTTAAATGCACATTTAATCATGTGTGAAATACAACTATTTTACTAATGAGCAAGCCAGTTGAGTACCATCCTCTGTCTTGTTTCTAAATATTAAAGATCATTCTTCTACTTCACTGATAGTGAAAACAAACAAGCGGACCTAAAATGCACTATTTGCTTTTGTCTCAGCTTTTTTTGACCCTTCCTTCAAACTATTTTTCTAATTTTATTTCTTGTTCTAAATTTTATTTATTTTGTTAGTTATTTTCTCCAAACTTCACCTTCTATGTTGTTTACTTCTATTGATTTTGGTATCCATTATGCACACCTTCCATTAGCTTCCAACCTGTCACAAACACTTTCTCAATCTTAGATTTTGTTCTATTTCTACTTCTCTTACACGTACACTTGCTATCCTTCCCTTGAGATTTAATCTACATGATATCTATTTCACATTTTCTTTTTGTCTTTCTTCACCCTGGATTTGCTTTCTCTCAACTACTTGGCCAAATATTCTTCCTCAGATTCTGATTCAGCATACTTGTGATCATTTTCTCTTTCAATCTCAGATTTGCTGTCACTGTGGATCTTTCTGCATCCATGTGCAACATTTTCACTCATGTCCACAATTTTCTCTTGCCATTGTTGTTCAGTTTCGCTACTGCAATGCTATGCAACGCCTTGCTCCACCTCAACCATTGGCTTCACAATATACTTGCGCTGAAAACACGCCACATTTCCAATGGCTTTTTGCTCACCAAACCCTTATGTACTAACCATCTGTAATACAATCAACATGTTCAGGACACAGTCACATAACCAGAGTTCCAGTCAAAATTAACCCTGCATTTTGCCTTGCCCCTTACTCTATCCGCTGTTTTGCTCCCACTCTCCTACATTATTTTCCTGCTGCCAGAATTTGAATGCAGCTACACTCTGAGATCAGGAATTGCTGTCCACATTGCCCAATGATATTCAGAACAGAAGAGAGAAGCTTGAGAATAGATTTAGAAAGGAGACCTGGGAGCAGTTAGGAGGCATGGGTTAAGTGGATTGGGAGGGGTGTAGGTGCGAGCTTTAACCAACATCCTCCCTCATTTCAGAACTCTTCTAACAAAAAAACATAATTTGATTTGGCTCACAAACTCCAAATATATTTTTGCCTCTTTCTGTACTTTCTCCTCTTTATCTTTTAAAGATTCAGAATTGCCTTTCTGCATGTGAGAAGTACCACATAAATACAAACAAAGCAAAAGGAGACTCATTATTACTTGGACAGTCTTTTTAAAAAGAATCAGTAAAATGATAACAGGATTACATATATTTTGTTTGAAATATAAATTGGTAAATGAAAGTTTGGACTATAATGTTGCAGAAAAAGAGCCAGTTTTATTTCTAAAATTCAAAGCAGAAGTAGAACTGTGTAATGTTCACTCGTTGGTTACACAAGAACATGTAACCTTTGGAAGAAGGGATAAAAGGTACTGCAGATGCTGGAGAATCCGAGATAACAAGGTGTGGGGCTGGATGAACACAGCAGGCCAAGAAGCATCGTAGGAGCAGGAAAGCTTGACGTTTCAGGCCTAGACCCTTCATCAGAAGCTGGATTTGAAACTTCTTATATGACCAGTTGGCACTAGTGCCTTTGGTTTGAAAGAATGATTACGAATTGTATGTACAATGTGTGTGAACCATGTTCTATCTCAGATGTTTGACTGTTGATCAGTCGCCTGAATGCCATTCTATGAGTGATAAAACTGGCACACTTTTATAAATATTGCAGACTCCTGTATGGAGGTAGGTGTATATGCCAATGTTTACTGCATAACATAATACATGTAGCATGATGTACTAAAAAAATTCAACTGTTGTTATCCAAAAGAATTGAGAGTAAAATCTTTAGGATGGACCAGGACTAACACTGATTTGGTTGTTACTAGTCGGGAGGTTATCCCAAAACCTTTTGTGTAAATACTGAATACTCCAGTAATGTACAGGTGATAAATAGCTAAGTGGCAGCAGACACAATGGGAAAAAATAGGTTCATTAGCTATTTTTCCTGTTGATAAACCTATGCATAACCGTCCACAAAGCAAGTATTTCTGATAATAGCAGATGAAGTCAAAGCTTACCTGTCCCCTTGTTATTGACAGTAATAGTAAAATGTTAATGTTGAGATCCTTGTGAGTATGCATTTTAACAATGTCCACTAACTCATGACTAGTAGCTATATTATCCTTCTCAATGTGCTTTCAAATACATTATCATATCTTCAAATGTTTAAATGCAGAGAAAGACATTGCTGTTGAGAAGAAATCATTGCCATGCATTGGGACTAGAATGAAACACTTTGCCCTGAGCTCACTCAGTGACTCTATGTGTAAGCACATCTCATAATAAGACACAGAGCAGTGCAGACCAGAAAAGTTTCTACTGTTCTGAGTGAGGCAGTCTCAGTCAGGATGACAATATGGATATTAAAATCAGTTTGTATCCTGAGGATAGGAAGGAGGAAAATGATCAAAAGTTTCTCCTCTCTGATCACGAGCTATAAAACCAACCTGTGGACAATGAAAGAGGAAAGAAATAGACCTGACTTGATAGCATCTGCAATGAAACGGCTCTATAAGACTCAAGAGCTAGGCTTTTGTGGTGCAAAGCTATTGATAAGACAGTGTTATAAATGCCCCAGGAAGAGCAGGGAAGTGAGAGGTGGGTAGAAAATTCAGGAGAAGAGCAAAAGAATCCATTTACTATATGCAATAACTTAAATAAATTTGATAATTTCACAATTTTTGACTTTATCTTCTTTCTCTTTCATTGCTATTTATGTTTTCCAGCCCAGCATTCGAAGTACACCTTGTGCCCCTTGGGGCACCAACAGTAATTGGGGTAGTCGCCGCTCAAGCTGGCATAGTCTTGGAAGGGCACCCAGCCTAAAAAGGAAGAATCAGTCAGATGAAAGGGAATCCCTACTCTCGGGTGTAGGACATGAAAGTTGTGGTGAAGATGATGAATCTGAAGATGCAAAGTCTAGCAAAGCTGGCAGCCTCAGTGGATGGTCCTTGCACCATCGTGCTGAATCTTTTGATACCAAAGGATCCATAGACTTGCCTGAGCTACTTCAAGTACCAGTAATGCGACATTCTGTGAACTTTAATCCTATGTGCACAACGCCTTGTGACTACCAAGATTGCAATGGCAAATCCTTGCACTTTCCAAATGAGATCTTTCCTCGAATGGATAACCACAAAGATGACCCAAACGATTATGAAGATGAAATCGATGATGTAAATTCAGCAAGTTTGCTTAACTCTTTGAAATTTGTGAAGTTATCTTCTGTCGCCCATATCAAATCACTTTATGTCTGTTGAAATTATCGTGCAATATTAGGATTATTTAAATGAGTCAATGTCATGTTGAAACAGCAGAGAAATTTTGTAAATGTGTGTTAAGTGTTACGCAGCATAATTTCCAATTTCCAATTGTCTTAATTTTTACTCGACACACGTATTGCTAATCCAGATGGATGTTTAATACTGACTAAATATCTTTAATTAAGTGAAACTGAATTCAAATATTGAAATAGCTGATGGAGGGAGATATCTACTTGAATATTTTTGTACTGCATTTTACCTTGCAAAAAATGTCCTGTTACAGAGATCATTTAAAGAAAGTTAATGTTAACTTAATTACTCAAATTTTCAGATCAATTGAAGGAAACTATTGCTACACATCACTAGTACAACTTTTTGCAAGTTGCACACACAATATTAGCACAGGCTTCAGGCTCACAGGTCACTTGCACTAAAGTGCATGCAATTAATGCAGACACTTTGGGTTTGAGTGCTCAAGGTGTGCAGTCCCCTGACTAGGCAATGCACATTTACTTCAATTAACATCTGCTCTCTCCTGTACCTTAAGTGCATCACTGGGAATCCATGTCAACTTGTAGCGCACATATAAAATAGGAAGTGGCCATATGAGCCATTCAGTTATTTGGGAAATGTGGGACGAAAAGGCAACCTGTTTAATAGCTAAGGAAAATTTTTCTGGCTGCTTGCACTAATTCAACAGGATGTTCTCAGTTCCACATTTTATGAGTTGTGCAATGTGTAAGCTTGACAACAGAGGGAGGTGATCAGTTAGGACGACATGAGGGACTAATTCAAAACAATTTGCTGATGCTAGGAATTTCCCAATATTGGACCGGTCTCACTGTGACTGAAGTCCAACAAGTGCCAAATGGCAACTTCAAGGTGACAAGCTCATTTTTGCCTCCTTTACCTTCTCCACCCCAGAATCATGGGATGAGCAGCTGGGCCAGAAGAAGTCCTTCAGTGGGAATTCCTTTCCATTATGTTGGTCTGCCAGCTATGGAAATGCTTTATTGTAAAATGTTCATACGTCTTCAGGAGCACCTTCAACATGATGTACCCATGCTCTCGCCTACATAGTTCAGCCCAGTCCTGATGAAAGGTCCTGACCCGAAATGTTGACTTTGCTGTTCCTCTGATGCTGCCTGACTTGTTGTGTTCCTCCAGCTCCATTCTGTATTGACTGATGCTTCAGTAGTGCATACTTTCCCAGTTGTACAGCCAGTCATGTATAACTTCAGGCCCTCTGCAAACTTCCCATCATCTTTTATTTGGTGGTGAACCTAAATTGGAGGTGACTTATAAATTGCCTGTTTCTGGGGGGATTACGCCTTGAAATTGTCCCAATGCCAGCAACTTGTATAAGATTCTGTCCAATAATTTGATTCCACCATGCATTTTGCTTCATTTTCTGGCAACTTGGCAATAAGCCCCTTCAATACTATTAGTCCAACATTTATAGTCGTGAGCATTCTACTCAAGATACCGCCATATTTGCTGACAAAGAAAGCATAAAAGAGAGGTAATTTTGCAATTAGTTCAACCTGTGTGTATAGATTAAGACAGACATACCATCATGTCTCAACGGAAATTTTCATGAGAGAATAATGAGTCACAATGAGGCAAAACCATAACTATATCATTCCTGGTGCAAGATTTTCAGGCAAATTACAGGACAGGGCAGCTTTGTGACTGCCTGGTCTGAATTTCTATATTATTGATTTATTCTTAGGAGCATCAAAATGTTTCACACCCAAGAGATAAATTATGTCGTGGTAGATTGCTTTTTTTGTCAGTGCATGTCTGTCATCAATTTTTATTCGGAAATCAGCCACATATGGCAAAAAGCTCTGCACCCCTATAATGTGGCAGGCTTTCCCAAAGTGCAGAATATTACAGATGTTATGTCCATTGCTTATAGGTTTAAAGCTCAAATTTCTCACACTTCATTCATGCGTAGGTATTGAAACACATGTAAGTGAATGCCTGGTTGCTGCCACAAGGGAGAAAAAAGTCATGCCCATTCTTTATAACTCAAGGATGATTAGTTTTCACAGCTCAACTATCATTAAAACATTAACTCCTGTTTTCTTTCACTTCTGTTTTCAGCCAAATTGATATTGCACTTTACAATATCTCAGGCTTACACATAGATTTTTAATTTAAAGCAGTAGTCAGTTGATCATTCAAAGATTTTTCTAAAAACCTGAATTTGGTATGCCTTTCATAAAAATTGTCCTTTAACTTTAGTTAGTGATAGATGTAACAATCTGCATAGCTACTTGTGTTTTACAAGCTAATTGTACTTATTGGCCCGTGTTGAGAGTGAACTATCATTTTCGTTTCATTACAGAGTTACTGCTTTAGAGTCTGGCAATTTCTGGAGCCATACAAACCAACGTGGTGTAAAACGCATGAGGATTGGGCACTCTATTTGTTTGCTCCTCAAAACCGGTACATTGTATTTCATTTTTGATTTCTTTTCATTCATACTTTTAACTCTAGTATTCAGTGGTATAAAAGATAACATATATACACATATATGTAATGGCCTGCTGTCAAGTTGTTTATTACAGTTTTCAATATGTAAATATGTTAATTATCTTCAATGACTGAGTACTGCTTTTCATCTTTATTCCCATTACTATATACTTTCTGTGTCAAAACAATAACATTGATAATTGACCGGAAAATAAAAAGGTAAATTGATGAGATTAGATGAAAGATGGGAGGAGGCCCATGTGCTGGCATGTGCCTGTCGGGCTGGAAGGCTTGTTCTTGTGCTCCAAATGCAATGTAATACGATGTAAGTGGCAGCCTTTCTGGGTAAAACTTGCAAGTGAATGAGTGGCATATCCTTATTTCTACCACATTCAGGTTCCGCATCATGTGCCAGAAGATCATTGCTCACAAGATGTTTGACCATGTGGTCCTTGTATTTATATTTCTGAATTGCATTACAATTGCTCTTGAAAGACCCGAGATTGACCCAAACAGTACAGTGAGTATTTGTCATGCAGGCTCAGCTACCGATTTTTGCATTTTCACTTGATATGGTTTTATGTGTATGATAAATAACGCTCCGCTAATTGCTTTCTTTACTCTCAAGACCTCTTAGTGTTTCAGTCAGATGCTTAGAAGCATCGTTTAAAATAATTGATCATGTAATGATTCACAGCTCATTTAATGCTTTATTTCCTTCCTCAACAGGAACGGATGTTTCTGAGTGTCTCAAATCATATCTTCACTGCTATTTTTGTTGTTGAAATGGCTCTTAAGGTAATGTCCCATGTGTGCTTTAGCACTTTTTGTTTGAAGTTATTGAAAGATTTGCCTAAAAGCAGAAAATGCTAGAAATGCTGAACAGATCAGGCTGCATCTGTGGGAAAAAGAAGAAGAGTTAATATCTCAGTCTGGTGATCATTCATCATCTCCGAGGTTCTGGAAAATTGCAAGATTGCAACCACTATTCTCGTTATGCTCCATTGGTGGGTAGTCACACAGTAGCCTTAACGATATTGCATCGGACTTGTTCTGTGAGAGCCAGTCAGTTGATTTGAGGAAATCATGTGCTGAAAAGAATGGGCTTTGTTTAACAACTAAATTCTAAAGGAAACATTGATCACAGGATGGTCTGAGATGAGGGAGCCTATTCAATCCACCTTAATCTAGCCATTCAACCTCAAAACACCCCTGACCTCCAACCTGTCTCACCTTCCCCTATCAACTATCATTAAAGAATCTAATTGTTTCAAAGCTTTTGTGCCTTATTATATATATGGAAACTTAATCTACACATTCCATTACTTCTTATCCAAAGAATTTCCATATCAGCCTTAACATTATTTTTACTAGTTTGAAGCTGTCTCCTTGTCCAATCATATAGAACATAGAACAGTACAGCACAGGAACAGGTCCTTTGGTCCACTGTGTCTGCACTGACCATGATGACATTCCAAAAATCCCAACAGCTTTTTCTTTAAACTAATCCCATCTGTCTGCCCATTGTCCACATTCTTCTATTCTCTGCCTGTTCATGTGTTTTTCTAAATGCATCTTAAATGTTGCTATTGTATCAATTTCTACCACCTCCACTGGTGATGCATTCCAGGCACTTGCTCTTTGTAAAAAAAGCTTTTGTCACATTATTACCTTTAAACTTTTCCCCTCTCATCTTAAACCTATGTCCCCGAGCATTTGACATTTCCACCTCAGGAAAGAGACTCCAAATATCCACCCTATCCATGCCCCTCATAATTTTAGATACTTTTAATGCATCGCCTCAGCCTCCGACACTAGCAAAAACAATCCAAGTTTGTCCAACTTCTCCTTATAGCTAATACACTCCAATTCAGGCACCATCCTGGTAAACCTCTCCTGCATCCTGCCCAGTACTTCACATCCTATAGTGTGATGACCAGAACTATACACGATACTCCAAATGTGGCCTGACCAAAGTCTTATACTGTTGCAGCATAACTTGCCAAATTTAATATTCAGTGCCCCAACCAACGAAGGCAAGCATGCCATTTGCCTTCTTTAACACCTTATCCACTTGTGTTGTGACTTTCAGGGAGCTATGGACTTGGACCCCAAGATTGCTCCGTGTATTGGTGCTCCTAAATGTCACCCATTTACTGTATACTTTCCTTTTGCATTTGACCCATCAAAATGCATCACCTCACACTTGTCTGGATTAAACACCATCTGCCATTTCTCCACCCAACTTTCCAGCTGATCTATATCCTGCTGCATCCTTCGATATCCTTCCTCACTATTCACACAACTCTACCAATTTTCATGTCATCTTTAGTAAAGTCTATGTAGACAACATCCATTGCCTTACGCTTATCAATCATCTTTGTCACTTCCTTAAAACTTAATCAAGTTTGTGAGACAAGATCTCCCCTGCGTAAAGCCATACAAACTATCCCTAATAAGTCCATTCTTCTCTGAATGCAAGTAAATCCTATCTCCGAGAATCTTCTCCAATAATTTCTCTATGACTGATGTAAGGCTCACTGGCCTGTAATTTGCTGGAGTATCCCTGTTGCCATTCTTGAACACAGAAACAATATTGGCTTTACTGCAGTCTCTGGGACCTTGCCTGTGGCTAAAGTGGATAGAGAGATCTCTATCAAGGCTTCAGCAATCCCCTTCCTTTTCTTCTTCAATATCCTGGGTTGGATCCCATCAGAAGTGGGAATGTGTCTTCCTTAGTGTTTTTCAAGACACCCAACTCTTCGTTCTTCTTAATATCAACACGCCTTAGAGTATCATCACACCCCTGTCTAAACTTAACATTATCCATGTCTTTCTCTTCGGTGAATACCGATGCAAAGAACACACGAGGGACCTCACCCACTTCTGCTGGCTCCATACATAAACTATTTCCTTTGTCCTTGAGCGGTCCTACCCTTTCCCTAGTTACCCTCTTGCTTCTAATATATGTATAAAGTACCTTGGGTTGCTCCTTAATCACACTTGCCAAGGTCATTTCATGGTCCCTTCTAGCCCTCCTTTTTTTTTTAAAGTTCTTTTCTGCTATCTTTGTACGCCTCAAGGGCCTTGTTTGATTTCTGTTTCCTAAACCTTACACATGCTTCCTTTTTTTTAAACGTAATCTTATAACATCTCTCCCTCCACACAAGGTTCCTGAATCTTGACATCCTTATCTTTCATGCTGTCTGAACTCTGGTCAAATGGCTTCTAAAAGACTCTAAAAGACATGTCAGATGTGGGTTTGCCTTCAAACAGCTGCCCCCAATGCAATATTTCCAGTTATTGTCTAATATTGTTGTAATTAGCCTTTCCTTAATTTTTCACTTTAGCACTGAGGACGACTCTTATTCTTTTCCATAACTATCTTAGAACTTTTTTCCCATTCAGTAATGGGCTGAGGGCGTCCCAGGCCAGCATTTATTGCCCATCCCTATTTGCCCAGAGGGCAGTTATGTATCAACCACATTGCTGAAAGTCTGGAGTCACATATAGGCCAGACCCAGCAAGGATGGCCATTTCCTTCCCTAAAGGACATTAGTGAACCAGATGGGTTTTTCAAACAATCAACAATGACTAATGATTCATGGTCATCATTAGACTTTTAATTTCAGATTTTTATTGAATTCAAATTCTATCTACATGTGGCAGGATTCAAATCTGGGTTCAGAGGACATTACTTGGATCTCTGGATTAACAGTCCAGTGATAGTACTGCTAGGCCATTACATCTCTGATTAAACTTACAGAATTATGATCACTGTTTCCAAAATGCTCCCAGTTTCATTTGAAGTAAAATTCTGAATTAACTTTTCCTACACCCTTAACCATATCGCAAAACTTTATAAGGGCATCTCTCAGATGCATCCTTTTCAGGCAGTAAGTCCAAGTCTATTCTGTTCATTTTTATAACTCAAATCACTTTACTCTGAGGGCCTGCTTGTGACTTTTCTCAGCACTACCTATATTACTTAAATGACCACCTAGATTCATGGGAAACATAACTGGATGCAGTTTTCTGGATGCCATTTTAACCAGAGCAGCCTACAGTTGATTATTACTTCCTCTGATTCACAGTTTACTGTTTGGCTTGTATTTAACTCCCTTTTTTTGTTGCTGCATTGTGTCTGCTTGAGATGTTTGGGCTGGATTTTAGCTGAAGAAGTAACTTTCAAGGGGTGGATTTATTTCCAGTTCATGAACCTGCCCCTGTCAAAAATCAAACAAAGCTTTTGATTATGTTGGAGGCAAAGCTTGGCTGAGGAGATAGGAGTGGCAGCCAGTTAGTGACCGGAAGGGGTTGAGTTGGTGATGGTGCAGGATTGGAGGTAGACTCCAGTGAAATAGTCCATGTTCTAACCTAATTCACTGCTCTCTCTACATTCTTCAAAAAAGTGAAAGCATCTGAATCTTCAAATTGTCCAGGGCAGGTGAAGAAATAGAACCAGGATAGGATAGGACAATATTAATTTTATTAAAATTTCATTACTATGGAATAGTTTTTATTTAAAGCTTGCACTGATTATATATCAAATAAAACTTGTCCAACTGTTCACCCTGTTCCCGATAATTGTCCTTGTTCAGCTGTATGCAGTTACCAATCTCTGCCTAGCACATGGAAATCTTAGCAGTTAGAAGGCGAGCTATTAAGAGTAAATGCAGCTACCATTTTTCACATTTTTTCTCTCTCTCCTCCCATCATCTTAAAAATCAGCGGATTCAGGAACACGGTGGGACATCATGATGCACGCTGCCAGTGTCATTACTTTTGGTCACCTCCTACTGTGTCATCCCTATTCAGTCCATAGAAATCTACCCCCAGTGTCATGTCTGCTAAGAATCTGAGGTCTCCTTAAAATTTATCAGCTGTTTCAGCACCATTGATGAATTACATAGTTCATTTATTTTTTCATTCTGTTTGTATTTCCAATAAGACTGATGCTTCCATTGTAGCTCAGGCTGGAACCTCAGTTTAATCAGTTGCAAAATATTGTTTTCATTGATAGTCTGTGATAATATCATTTGTTTTCCCTCAGGTCATAGCACTAGGATTCTTTTCTGGTGAGAATGCGTATCTCCAAAGCAGCTGGAATATATTGGATGGCATCCTAGTCTTTGTTTCTGTAATTGATATAATTGTCTCCCTGGCATCAGCGGGAGGGGCAAAGATCCTTGGTATTCTCCGTGTATTACGACTCTTGCGAACCCTACGACCACTGAGGTAAGTTCCACTGATACTTCAACTTTTAGACAGCCAATATGGCCAGTAGAACTCCTCTGTCCTTGAGCTGTCACGTATTGAAACATCAGGAACAGCTTTACCACTGCATATGAACATTAAATTATGAAAAAGATCATCAGTTTAATTGGAACAAAAAAATTCTCTTCATTCTTTCTCTCAATTTCTTGTCTTTCATTCTACATCTTCCTTCTTTAAGTTAAACAGTTCGATACATTTTCTACCACTGTTTTCAAAAAAATTAAATGCAAAATCCTTTTTTTCCTTAAATTAAATAACAAGGAAGCATTGCTAGATCTGGTGCTGGGGCATAGATAACTCAGGAGTACCAAAGGTTTGACAGGGGGAGCAATTAGGTAAGAGTGATCATTGCATCATAAGGTTAAGATTAGTAATGAAAAAGAGTGAGGAACAACTGAAAATAAAACTTCTAAATTGGAAGAGGGCAACTTTAATGGGCTGACAGGGAACCCAGCTCAGGTGAAATGAAGCCAGATATTGACATGAAAAACTGTAACGAAACAATGGGTGACCTTTAAGGAGAAGATGTTTCAGAGACAGGCTAGGTCCATTCCAACAAGGGTGAAAGATAAGGCAACCAAAACTACAAGTTGTTGGATGACAGAATTATTGCATTCGAAATCTTTGTCCTCCTGGTTTCCATCATCTGTACAGAAAATGAGAGTCATTTCGAAATATTGCAATTTGATTCCTTAAAAACTGGCTGTTTGAACGCGAGGGAAGTTATGCCTGCAAGTTTCAATGTTTCTTCAGAATACAAACAAGAAAAATGTTGGTGTAAGACTACATGATATCACAGATTCATTTCATAAGTCTTGTGACAGTGAAGTAAATAAATTTAATTTTACGGATTATATCACTCTAATTGGTCTTCTGTAGTAATCAATATGAGAAGATTTCCTACAGTTGATATGTGTAATGAGCCTTAAACTGCATTCAGGAAAATTAAATTCACAATGTTGTAACAAGTATCAAGTTGATTAAATCTCTTCCACATTTGTCTGTGAAGAGCACATGATGAACTAGAACAACTAGAAGAAAGACCCACTAGTGAGCGATGAGGTTTGGTTTAGTTCAGCATCACTCTTCATGGTAAAATAATGCTCTAATTACCAAGGAGTATCAGCCATAAGCTGACAGTTTCTCAGACATATGGTTCAACTGGCAACCCTAGCTGCAGTCCTGAACTGTTGTAGTTGGTGGTTGTTGGTGAACACCAACAGCAGGTCACACTAGAGAATTTTTTGAGGAAGACTGTGGAGATAACTTATAATACTAGTGGTAATGAAGAATGGGTGGTCGTAGATTTTCTGCCCATTATATATCCCACGCAAATGCATGAGGATTCTTGCCATTGAGGTTAGCAAGAAGGCAAGTTAGGCAGGGTGTATAACTGGTGAACATTCTGGTAATAGGTTTGGTTAGTTTAGTTTGGCTGGACGGCTGGTTTGTCATGCAGAGTGGTGCCAGCAGCATGTGTTCAATTCTTTCATCAGCTGAAGTTCTCCTTCTCATCTTCTGCCGTCACGTGAGGCATGATAACTGCAGGTTAAACCACCCACCAGTCATCTGTCTCTCTAACAAAAGAATAGTCCTTTGGTCTGGAAAGTCTATGGCAAATTCACCTTTGC
This sequence comes from Ginglymostoma cirratum, assembly GCA_024137785.1. Classification (NCBI taxonomy): domain Eukaryota; kingdom Metazoa; phylum Chordata; class Chondrichthyes; order Orectolobiformes; family Ginglymostomatidae; genus Ginglymostoma; species Ginglymostoma cirratum. The sequence goes on from JAHRHZ010000022.1 coordinate 12,391,812, forward strand.
TACTGAAGTTGAAAGGAAAGCTCTATATTGCCATAGGATAAATAGATGCTTCATTAAATAATGGGAAGAAAACTTGAGCTTAAGTATGTTTGCAAGTGTTGCAGGATTTTATCCTAAGGTACCAAAATTAATCTGTCATGGAATTAAATCTCCTAGAAATCCAGGAAATCTTTTTATTATAATGCACCAATGAGACTAGGAGTGTGCTGGTTGATCAAGAGGTCCACATAATCAATGTAAAAATGCACAGTAAGTAGTAGAGGTTTCATGTAGAGGGTAGTCACATCACTGTTATACTTTATTTACAGCATAAATTACTTAAATGATAATGCAACTTTTCCTTAAATAAAACTTACTGGCAGAGAGCCTTCTCACTTGCACCATCAACTGATTACATGGAGATTGCGATAATACAGTAAACTTCAGGTATTTGAGGTATTTAATTTTTGCTGGTTTATCAAGAGTGCTGGTTCATAAGGTGCCAGGTAAAACAAAGCTTGCTGTAACACTTACTTGAGTTATTATATATTGTACAGTTGCTACATGCTTTGAAATATTTTAAGTGATAAAATCACAGTTCGGTCTTTTGCGTGAACTGGTGACAGATTTTCCATTGTAAGAAATCCAGAGGGACTTTTTATTTTAATCTTAAGCATGATATGACTCCAAGTGGGATGGGTTGAGTGACATTCTCCCCACAAGTCATATTTTAATACTTTTACTGCAGTCCACTTTCTGTACGATCACATGGGCCAAGTCGCCTTTAATGCACTATCCAAGCACATTTTCTCTTGCTGTTATTATTAGAAACTCTGTTAACTTCCAATTCCATTGATTATGATTATTGATAGCAATTTATCCCTTTTATTAGAGTCATCAGTCGAGCTCCAGGTCTCAAACTGGTAGTAGAAACCTTAATAACTTCCCTTAGACCCATCGGGAATATCGTACTCATCTGCTGCGCGTTCTTCATAATCTTCGGAATCTTGGGGGTCCAGGTAAATATGAAATTGTTAATAAAATGTCAGAGCATTTCTCCCCAGAAATATGATTTCACATATTCAAATAACTAAAGCTGAGTTTGACAAACAGACATGTAAACTAGATTATAAACTGGCCCTAAAAGATTATTGCCTTTATAGAAGCATGCACATCAAGATCTCTCTCACGTTGATTCCAAAACATGCATTAAAACTATCTAAATTACGAAGAAATAGCTCATCACTACATTTCTGTCAAATGTCACTGTATTAAAAAGCAATGCACTGCCCTTTTGCAAAATTCAGTTCATAACAATTCTGCTAAGCTACCTGCAAACCATACTATTTGAGAACTGGTTGCTTCACTGCATGGTGTATCCTTAGGACTTAAGCACAGGTATTAACTGATACTACCTCTTGAGAGGGCAGTGATGTTATGTCACAGAAAGTTATAAACAATATCATTATCATAATAGATTTAGCCAGGAGAGGAAATATTTACTCCTAATTTCTTATGAGAGATTTGAAGTGTCTCAAGGAAAGCAGAATCATGAGTGCAATGCTTTTATACTCAATGCATTCTGCTTTGAAAACTGTGCAAATTTGTTTCAAGGCTTTAATTGTAAATCTTGAATGATATGGATAAAGCCAAAGTTTCATTCCTATTGTTCTATTCTCTCTCAATTATGTGTTGTAATCTCTCTTGCATTCTTCTATTTATTGCAATAGTATCAATCATGCAACAAGGATAGATACAACAATATTGTCTGTTCTTTATTTGAACATAAGACTCCATATTAGAAGGCTATGTAGACACACCTGTAGGACTGCTGCTGTGTGGTGCCTATAATTACATCATCTCTCATATTTCATGGACATGCATAGTAGTTTAAGAAACACTCCCTTTGAAGGTATACATATTTCAAATTGCAACAAACTGGACCAGAGATTGTGGAGGAGAAAACTCTCTGGTCCTACCTGTTAACCCTTCCTGGATTATGTGAATTTTTCTACTTTCTAGCTTAAAACATTTATAGAAAATCAATTTGAAGACTTTATGATTTAGAAATTCATCTGGGCCCTTTTCTGAGTCAGCAAGCCAGAAACTCAAGAAGTGATAGAAATTGTTTGATAGGTTTAACTTGAATCACAGATCACATTTAATCTGAGTTGTTGATGTTGGTCATACCTCTAGAAACAACTTCTCTAAAAGGAAATGTTGTTTGCAATAATTTCCTGGAAATTATTGGGAGAGGGGGAACAATTTGGACCAAGGAGTTGAAGAGGGCTGTGACTGCTTTTTACTCATGATGTGGATTGAATGCATCTAAAATTCTCCTTCACAAATCTATATATTCATGTTTTGCAGTTGTTTAAAGGCAAGTTCTACCATTGTGATGGACATGATACCAGGAATATTACAAATAAGTCAGAATGTGTCCAAGCTAACTATAAATGGGTGCGCCGTAAATACAATTTTGATAATCTTGGACAGGTATGTTTTAAGTTCTATATTTAATGGAATAATTGTTATTGTTGGCATGACACAAATTTGCCATCTTTTAAAATGAATTCAGAGAAAAGCGTAGAAATTACAAGGTTGCTTCTCTATTTTTCAATTTTTGGTAAATTACTGGTATTAATTATGTGGGATTTGAAATTGGTTTAATAACGTTATCAGTTTCTCTGCAAATTTATTTAATGTGGACATGCAGAAAATGAAGATCACAGTATATCTTTCATTGTCATTTGATAATAATTCTGAGGTCTTCAAAAAAGTAGTATCATTTGTGTTTTTTGACAATTTAATATTTATTTTAGTTTTTAATCTTTGCATTCATTTAACCTATCTGGTTCACTAATGTCCTTTAGGGAAGGAAACTGCCATCCTTAACTGGTCTGGCCCACATGTGACTCTAGACCCGGAGCAATGTGGTTGACTCTTAACTGTCCTCTGGGCAATTAGGGATGGGCAATAAATGCTGCCTAGCCAGCGACACCCACATCCTATGAATGAATAAAGAAAAAAAATTTTGAAAGGAAACCAAATAATTTAGAAAAACTTATAAATGTATTTATTTTTGTTGGTTTTTAGGCATTGATGTCACTCTTTGTTTTATCCTCCAAAGATGGTTGGGTGAATATAATGTATGATGGTCTGGATGCTATAGGAATTGATAAGCAGGTAATACAAAAACACTATGTAATCCTCTTGCAACAACTTAAACTCAATAAGCTGTTTATTTACATTTCATTCAGAACGAGTTAAAATATATTTACCTTATATACCAGAATGAATGGTGCTTTTGAAATAATAAGTTATTTTTATTGCTGGATTATTTGCAATATTTTGACTTGAGGGAGTCCAAACTAGGTTCACAAATATAAAATAGTTAGTGATAAATCCAATAAAAATCCAGGAGAAACTCTTTTTTACAAAGGAAGTTGTGAGAATGTGAAATTTGATACCACAACGGATATTTGAAGAGACTAACATTGATTCATTTAAGTAGAAGATAGATAAGTACACGAAGTAATGCAAATGAAAAGTGCTGGACATGCTCATCAGGTCAGCCAGTGACTGTGAGGGAAGAAGCAAAGTTAACATTTCATATCAATGAATTTTAATCAGTACAGTGGAGGAAAAGTAAACAGATATGGTTAAATGAAGTAAGACAGAAGCAAGCTTATATGGCATAAGCAATAGCGCAGACAGGTTGGGCCAAATAACTTGTTATTGTTCTGTAAATTCTGTATAATCTTTGTTTACATCGATCTTTTGAGAATCAGTTCTGTTCACGTAAATGGAAATGATTATAATGTGAAATCAAAAATGTTCCCTTTGTCTTTATGACAAATGGTTGTAAAAGTTAATTGTCGAATTTTTGTTCTACTTCCACTTCTTCCTTTCCTCATCCTGCACATTCCTATCTCAACGACAGCCGCAAAGGAACCACAATCCTTGGATGCTCCTGTACTTCATCTCCTTTCTCCTGATTGTGAGCTTCTTTGTGTTAAACATGTTCGTGGGAGTAGTGGTGGAGAACTTCCACAAGTGTCGGCAGCACCAGGAGGCTGAGGAGGCCCGGCGGCGGGAGGAGAAACGTTTGCGACGGTTGGAAAAAAAGCGCAGGAGTAAGGAACTGTGCCTGGCTGGTCGGTAGTACGTTTAATCTTTCTGAGCCCTGCCTGTTTCCAAACTGGGAAGAAAATGTGATTCCTGTAGCATGCCGGTGCATGCTGAATTCACGTTGCATGATGACCTGAAAAGACTGGTTGCATTGTAATTTTTAAGGTTTAATTTATTTCAAACTTTTTTTTAACCAGACACAAAGTCCTAATTCTTTCAGATAAAATGACCTGCAGTGTTTTTTGGTCCTGGGAACAGCAGAAGGGCATGGGCCAAAGTGATACAAAATTAACTGCTAGTCAAGTGTAAAGCATCTGTTTTATTTTCCAGTAAAATGTTTATTCTATAGCTATATCATCTAACAATATTGAAACAGCGTAACTAGCTATTTAATGAACTTAACAAAAATCTTTCACAAGTACACGTTGCGTGATTGCTATTTATAGAAAATCCATGTTAATATACAACAAATGCTTCATTACACACTGACATAGAACATTGAAACTTTGAGCAGGAGTAGACCATCTCAGCCTGTCAAGCCTGCTTTGCCATTATCATCATGACTGATCCTCAATCTCAACGCTATATTCACGCATTCCCTCCATACCCCTTGATACCTTTAATAGCTAAAGATCTTTTAGATGATAGAGAAAAATAGGAAAATATATTTAATCATAAAGAAAAGATATTGTTTCTTCTATTACATGTTTGCCAAAAGCAGTACCTGGAGAAATCCCAACGTTTTGGCTGAATATGGCAGACTCAGAAAGATGTGTAGTTTGTGCTGTACGTTTTAGTGCTGTCCTTTGTCACAATCTGTTTATAAAATTTTACCATATAGATGTTGTGGTTAGATGGAATGTGTCCTCTTGCATCTTTGCTAGGCAGTTTCTTTGAAGTACTGAAAACTTTGCTTTTTCTGCATTTAGTTATTTTAATCACAAATAACAAACAAAATTGCTTCTCTCCATTCCTTTCCCCAGGACAGTAGTATGGTCAATGGTGTGCGCTTCTGCAATCGCATGCTATAAAGCATAATTCCTTATAAAAATATTCATGATATATTTTAGCTGAGGCATTACAGAATCATAAACCTTTCATCAGAGAAGAATTGGACTTCATATTTCAGGATGTTCAGAACACTCCCTTGCCCCTGGAAGAAACTAGAAAAGTCAAACATGAAGGTCACTCATCCACTGAAGTTGTTTACCCACTGCTTCTCTTTTAGAATTATAACTCAAAAATCTTACCCAAACTGGCATTGTGCTATTAGTTTATAAGCCATGTGGTGTAAGTTTGGACCTGCTTGTTGAATCTGGAGTCTGTTTATACTCTATGAATTCTCCCTGTCATTCTCACCAGAAACATAATTACTGGAAAAGAGTGTAGTACTGGTTTGTACCTTTCAAGGAGAATTACCATGCATGGTTTAGATTGACAACTTTTGTATTATTGCTGCAAACTATAGAATTAGTTCAATTTTAATACTGCTGTTAAAACATTAAAATCTAGAAAAATCCCAGACATTCAACAATGTGCAAAATGGTTAGTGATATCAATAAATGTATTTGAATAGGAGTAACGATTATGCGAATGAAAATTGTTACTACTGTCCAAACCATTGGCAGAATTAGGGTATGATTTCCTTTATACAAGCTGAGAGGAACTAAAACAATAAGAGCAATGACAAATCCAAGTTTAATTTGTGTTTCTCCATAGAGTCAAGGATAAAATGCTTTCTAGATGAACTCTGAATGAATTAGATCCTGAATGTCTCTTCCATATTTTATATTAGCATTTTAAGTACAAATCTTTTATTATAAATAACAGTTGTTACTTATAACTTGCATTTACATTGATACCCTTACTGCCAGGAAAGTGCAAATTTACTTCACCTAAAGAGCTAGAAAGGGAAGGATCCTTCCACGCACATCATTTATTCCAAAAGCCTCTCAAAACAAACCTCCTGTTGTATAGTTAACTTCCTTTCTTCTCTGTTCTCTTAGATGTAACTTCCCTCAGAAAATCCTTCCTAACCTAGCACTGTGCAATCTGGCAGTGCATGGTAAATTGCATGTGTTAATGCAAAATGCGCATGTAATAACTGCATGGTCTATATTTCATCTCAATAGTTGCAATATAATAAATTAGACCCATTTCACAAACAAGATCCACTCATGTAATTGTTGCTTTGGCTTTGGTGCTTTTGATAGTATTTATATTAACTTTGTTTGTCTTCATAGCAGAGGTCTGTAACAAAGTTATTAGCATTTAAAAGTTAGTATTAAGAATAAAGTTATTGTTCAACCCTAATATATTTATTGCATAATTTAGAAAATGTCTTTAACAGAAAGCCACAACATTGCATGTGTGAATTTTTAACCACTTACCTATTAATTCCCATCTCTCTAAAACAAACAGTTCGTCCTTTTGTTGTGTACCTTACAGCCATACAGCAATGTATGAGTGTAAGAGTCGCTGGACTAGACATACTTATTTGCATGCAACCTCAAGGCCATTCAACTGGTGGTTTAGATGCACGAAAATGATATAACTTTAGCCTCTCATCTCTGTTTTCATTCTCTCTGACCATTCCTCCCTGCCAGGTTTCACATTGATGACCTGCAGAGGTCATGGTCTATGAAGATAATATCTACAGAATCTGGAATTTAATTTAGAGATTCCTAGTCTGCAAATTAATGAAAATATCCAGTGTGTGTCTACACCACCACCAATATAATCTCCAGTTTGATTCAGATTAAACCAGAAAATAGGTATTAGATGATGCTAACTCATGCCAGAAATAGCTAAGATGCTAAGTGATTTTAGTATATTAAATATGTGAATATAGCCTGCAAATTTGTGAACATTATTGTTTCTTACTTTCCCTGTGAAAATTCAAAGTAATCAAATTTCATTTTTTCCCATTTTTATCTCTACCAGAAGCCCAACGCAGACCCTATTACGCTGACTACTCCCCAGCTCGACTTTACATCCATAAGTTGTGCACCAACCATTACCTGGATCTATTTATCACATTCATTATTGGTATAAATGTTATCACAATGTCCATGGAGCACTACCACCAGCCACCTGTAAGTGTGTGCAGAAATGCAGACATATAACCTTGCTAACAGATGGTCTTTATGGTCCAGTAACCAATGAATGTAAACTTCTGGTTTTGTTAATAATTAAAGAAAAGATAACTTGGTGTTAACACATAGCCCTGTCGTTCATGAGGTTTTAAAAAAGCAAATGTTCAAAGAAAGTGTTTCTTTGAGTTTTATTCTCATCAAGATTGGCAAACACAAGCATTAAATCATTCAATATTTTCAATTTTAGGGATATGGTGCCAGAAATAAATTTACCAAGCCCACGTGCAGTGCAGTAAATGCTGATCTAGAAAAGTTAGGAGGAGAAAACGCTTTTGCTGCATTGCTCAATTAATTTGTAATTGCTTCCTACTTTTACAGTGCAGCTGCATTTGTCATTTTGACAAATGTGACATTTTTCATTTACCTCTCCAGGGACAATGGACTTGAATATTCCTGGTTCCTGGGAAATGAATCTGCAGGCAGGAACATTAGAAAAATTAAATAACATAACATGATCGTACTTCCAAGCAATCTTCCCTGGTAGAGGCAGGTAGCTAATTAATTTCAATTATGTTTCCATTTGGGGACAAATTGATGATGTGGTTAGAAAGTTCCTGGTGGCACACAGTTCTCCCAGTGAAGATGAGGTTTGTTTAATGCTGCTTTATACCTTAGCCATGAACCCTAGATGCTAAGGAGCTATGCCAATGGCCACAGGCCTTCTATTTGGGGATCCTTAATTGGACATAGATCCTGAATGCAATTTCTTAATTGGTCACCTCTAAGCAAACCGTGATTAGTGTTCCACCACTTCTGAAGTTGGGGTTCCAGTGGTCTTGACAGAATCTCGTCCATTGCGATATCTTTGATTGAATAAAATACCAAGTAATGCTAAACTAGAAACTGGATTGAGGTCGTTCCAACTCCCCTTAAATAGGAGGCAAAGAATAGCTTCTATCTCATTTAGATGGGCCAGATGTGAACTTTGAGTTTCTCCCACTATTTCTAGATTTGAACTTACATTGTTTAAATAAAAGGCCACTTCTTGTGTAAGATGAATCGTTGTTAACACAACAATGTAATCAACTCAAATATAAGATTGTTGTTGTGTTCTACTGCAACAATGTTTTTTATTTCCACATGTAGAAAGAACATGTTTATATATTTGGAACTGGTGAATCATCGTCAATTGTGGGACATGTTCAGTAGCTGGTAGTGTTTGTTCTATTTGATATTAATAACATATCATCACCCATTAAGTACGACACTCTGCCTTTTGTATTCTTGTAATACTTTATTATTGACTTGCTTTCCACCAGTCTCTTGAAGAAGCGCTAAAGTATTGTAACTACGTGTTCACCATCGTCTTTGTCTTCGAATCTATTCTTAAGCTCATTGCATTTGGCTTCAGGAGGTTCTTTAAAGACAGGTAAGACACTTCTTTTCTTACCTCCATATAGAAATGGCAGCACAAGAATACTCCATTCAGCCCATCATCCTTGTGCTGGTGCTAGCAGTTTAATTGGAACTATCTGCCATCGTCTTGCTTTTCTGCTTCTTTTCTCATATGCTTGATTTCCAACTACTTAATTACTTTCTAAATTGTGTTACATAATGCCGACATCAAAATGGAACAGAAATCTGACTGCTAACTGGGCAAGAATGGAAAATGAGTACATCAATGTGTAATAAATTTAGAAGGAATGGAAATTATAAGCAAAGCCAGGAGGAAATATAAGGATGTATTATGATGTATCAAAGATAAATTTTGAATTAGGTTAACGGAAAAAGAACACACCAGAGCCTCAGGAAAACATCCTGAGATCCTCTAAGAGGAAATGGCAAAAAATATTGAACTTCTGTTTTAGGACTATTGAGTGTGCTTTTAGTCAGAGGACAGTAGATTGACCAATGTGATATAGGAATTTAAATGAATGAAACAGTTATTATAGGCTACTTTGATCAAAATCTATACCAATAAAACTTCAGGTACATTAATTTGACATGAACTATTAGATAAAGAGACAATAGTTAGAAGTAACTACCACAGATTTCAAAAGTTATGACCATGTTTGACAGAACTCACACAGTTCATTGAGAATGTAAGGTGGTGAAAGGAAGGAAATGCAATGGATATAGTATTCACGGACTTTAAGAAAGTCACTGATAGGATACTACACAGGAACACTTGGAGATGGGAGAAATGGAACTTGGGTAAAGAAAGCAAACAGAATTAAAAATATGTTGGAAGGGAAATTGGAGTTCACTGATTAAATAAGAGTTTATTTTAAAAGACAATAAGAGCTTACTTATAGGAATTCTTGTGTATTGATATTGATATTACATTGCTGATATTACACTATTGATGTACACATCACACATACAAGATCTATAAATATCAACAGCTGCTAATTACATATACATCAAAAGTAGCTCATTGCTAATACACTGGTGTGTCAAACCTATTTCAAAGTAGAGAAGTTGGGAAATTTTATATACAAACTTGCAACAGAAGTTAATGGCATCCAGGGTACATATCACAAGAAACCCAGTGTAGTAGCACTGATAGAAAGTACTTTAAGTGGTTGGATTGCACCCAAATTACCATTTCCAGAAAGTTAAATCAAGGATTGCTCATTAGTACAGAACAAAGATGCCTACCAAAGCTTCTTTCGGCTGACAAAATCAAAGTCAATTTTTGAGTATCCAGAAAGGAAGCATTTCTATTGTTAACCATGAGAGGATCATTGCAAAAGTAAACTGTGTGCCATCACCAAAATATATGATGCCTTGATGATATAATGAAGTGTTTAAAAGAAACAGTGACGGTGAGCCATTTCTTTCTTGAAAATTAATGCCATGTCAACAATATTTTTACCCTGTAAATTGACTGGTAAGTCTGATGATTAAGCCACATGGCATGAATGATATGTGTCTAGAACTTGCTGTTTGATTTGTGGAATTCACATTCTGCCCTGCAAGAACTGTATCAGGCATTCAACCTTCCCTTTACTTCTAAAAATTTGCTGGATTGCATTGTAATTTCCCAATAAACATGCCACAGAAAGTTAGGTAATTAACTTCCTCGACTAAGGTACCCTTTAAATGACATAATTTGAGCATATGAACAAGGGAAAAAGGAAGACCATTTAGCCCTTTGAGCCTGCTCCACCATTTAATTGGATCATGGTTGATCTGATTTTAACCTCAACTCTACATTCCTGTACACCCCCAATAAGCATTCATACCCTTGGTAATCAAGAGTCTATCTACCTGCACCTTAAAAATATTTAAAGATTCTGCATCTGCGCAAGGAATGGAAAGGAATTCCAAGGACTCAGAAGTTACATACTATCCTGATTTTGACTTGGAGCTATGTTGCTGTTCCTTCAGCTGCGTGGCAAAATCCTGGAGTTTCCTTTCTCATTAGCATTCATCACTCTGTGGCCTGCATAAAAATAAGAACTCATTAATGTGGAGATAAGATGCAGCCTACTAGTTAGCGGCATGAAGTGCTAATATTCCAGCTTAAAGTATTACAATATTTGTTTGAAAATCAAGGCCGATTTAATAGTATAGAATGCTCACACTTAACAGTAGGGTAACTATTTCAAAAAGATCTCTAAAAACATTACACAGTGTGGAGCTGGAGGAAGGGTCCCAACCCAAAACATCAGCTTTCCTGCTCCTCTGATGCTGCCTGGCCTACTGTGTTCCTCCAGCTCCACGCTGTGTTATCTCTGACTCCAGCATCGGCAGTTCTTACTATTTCTAAAAATGTTACAATATTGTTTGTGTCAAGCCTCAGGATTTTTTTAAAAACTGAAAGAACTGCAGATCCTGTAAATCAGGAACAAAAACTGAAGTTGCTGGTAAAGTTCAGCATGTCTGGCAGCATCTGTGAAGAAGTCAGAGTTAACGCTTCGGGTCTGGTTCTGAGGAAGGGTCACCAGACCCGAAATGTTAACTCTGATTTTTTTTTCACAGATGCTGCTAGACGTGCTGAGCTTTTCCAGAAGCTTCTGTTTCTGCCCAGGATTTTATTTCTATTTAACAAGTTAGGGAAGAGTTCAACAGAATTGCCCTTTAACCTTTTTCTCTAGAACCCATGAGCATTCCATTATATTACCCTATATGAAGGATTAATAAACTACGCTACCTAGGGAATACAAACGAGGTTTCCTCAATGTCTTCTCATAAGATTATCCTGCCAACTCAGGAATAAATCTGGTGAATCTCAAACTCCCACTCCATTGTGTTGTGTGGCACTATCACCGTGCTAAATGGGACCGACTTCAAACAGATCTACCAACTCAAGGCTGCGCATCCATGAGGTGTTGTGAGCCAACAGCAACACAGTTGTACTCCAGCACATCACCTGGCATATCCCCCACTCAACTGTGACTGTCAAACCAGGGAATTAACCCTGGTTCAATAGAAAGGGCAGAAAGGCATGCCAGGAACAGCACCAGGCATACCTAAAAATGAGATGACAATCAGGTGAAGTTACTAATCAGGACTACTTGCATGCCAGAAAGTACAAGCAACAAGTGATAGACAGAGCTAAGCAATCGCACAATCAAATTACAATCTAAGCCATGCAGTCATAGAGTCATACAGTGCGGAAACAGACCTTTCAGTCCAACCAGTCCATGCAAAACATAATCCCAAACTAAACTAGTCCCACCTGCCTGCTCCTGGCTCATATCCCTCCAAACCTTTCCTATTCATGTACTTATCAAATGTCCAGTCATGAATGGGTGGTGGGCAATTAAAGAACCCACTGGAGGAGAAGGCGCCACAAATATCCCCATCCTCAATGATGGAAGAGCCCAGCACATCAATACGAAATATAAGACTGAAGCATTCGCAGACTAAAGGGCATAGGTTTAAGGTGAGATAGGAAAGAAATATTCTGGCTCTCTGTTTTTCATCTACCAAACTAAATAACTATACACTTAGTAACATTATATTCCATCCACCATGTTCTAGCCCATTCTCTCTGTTTTTCCAAGTTATCTTGAAATCTCCTTATCTCCTTACCGAAATTATGTTCCCAACCAGTTTTGTGACATCAACAAATTTGGCAATATTATAATTTGACCTCACATCCAAATCATTCATGTAGATTGTGAATAGCTAGGGACCTAGAATTGATCCATGTGGTAACTCATTACTAACAGCCTGCAGTCCTGAGAATGATCCATTTAATCCTACTCTCTGTTTTCTGCCTGTTGACCAATTCTCAATCCATAATAGTCTATTAACTCCAATCCCATTTAGTCTAATTTTATTTACCAATCTTGTGATAAAATGCATATAATGTATTTTATCACCCTTTGGGATATGGATGTTAAAAAAGGGGCAGGTGAGTTTTGATTTCAGTTCTGAGAAGAAGACATTTTTTAAAAGGCCAGAAGGTTATTTGGAACAGTGAGCTAAAGACAACTGTCTCATTCCATGAGTCAGCATACCTCCTTGCAAGCAAAGTACATCCTTCATTTGGTACAGGGATTTGTACAAGGCAAGGTGACGGTCGAGTGATCCTATCACTAGACTATCAATCCAGAAACACAGGATATTTTCTGGAGTCTGAATCCTGCAAAGGCAGATGGTGGAATTTGAATTCAATAAAAATCTGGAAGTAAAATAAATGAATTAAAATAGAATTAAATCATTATCAGGAAAAAACCCATCCTGTTCACTAGGGGAGGAAACTGCTGTCCTTACCCCATCAAGTCTTCATGTGGCTCTAGACCTGCAGCTGTTTAGTTGACTGTAAACTCATCTGGTTCACTAAAATGACCTTTAGGGAAGGAAACTGCCATCCTTACCTTGTCTGGACTATATGTGACTCCTGACCCATGGTTGATTCTTAACTGATCCTCTGGGCAATTTGGGATGGGCAATAAATGCTGACATGATCAGTGAGGCCCTAATTCTGTGAATGAATAAATAACTGTCCTCTGAGCAATTAGGGATGAATGCTAAATGTTGGCCCAGACAGCAAAGGCCACATCCCTGATGTACTTGAGGTCTGTTCTCACTTCAGCCATGTACAATTGTACACTTTGAAAAAGTGAACATTGCAGATGCACCTTTGGCAGATGCACATGCCACTCAGTGTAGGAGACGTGACTACCTACGCAAGGATAACTAAGGATGGACAATAAATGTTGATGTTAACAAGTGATACATTCCAAAACTAAATTTACAAGATAAAAGTGATCATCATTAAAATATACTACTTCCTTCTTTTTCCATTAACTAAAGTAGTTTAGGATTTAATATTATGCTCTTGTTGTATTCGTACATATATATATAAATGCAGAGCATGTTATTGAGCTATTTCTTTCGCTTGAATTTGCTAAGTTAATCTTTTAGGTTTTCTTACTATCTTGGATTTCATGAGAGACTCTCCAGTGATGTAACGTTTCCAGCGTTGGCTAAGGATACATCGAAAGGCGTGATGTTGCTTTGTTCCTCAGCATGAGCCTAATTTTAATTTGTTAATTTGTCATAAAAACTGCTTCCATGTATTATACTGTCAGCAGGCATTTAGTCTCTGCAGAACTCTCTTGAATTACTGTCCTAGGTTGATAGAATGAAACATAAAATGTTTTTCATTCACATCCAATTCTCCAGTCCAAGGCCAAAACATGGTGAGAACATTTTGACCGAAAGATTGTTCAGGCTAGCTCTCTACAAATCCCTTTAAATTTTACAAATCAAAGATTGCAATGATTCAGAAGCTCACAGCATGGAGCAAAATCATACTTGTGCTTTGAATGTTAATACTCCCTCCTGTTAATTACGAACAGTCATTGTGGAAGTAAAAGACCCCTGATGAGTTACATCTGGTCAAACAGACGTGATGTTATTTCTCAATCCTAGAAAATAAAGTTAGCAAACAGATGTCATCTGGTGAGCATTTTGGTGACGTTTACATATATCTCAGTGAAGGTTTAAAGGGGTACAATGTTCACAGAAAATCTAGTTCTTGTTTGTTTCAAAATACATGACATGAATTAAGTTGAAACTCATTAGCCCAGATTTTCCATGAAGTGGCAGTCACTATTGGATTGTTGCTGTTCTCCTACTTTCCACGCTTCAGTGCAGCTCTGCATGTTGGCTAGTCCGGTAATAGAGGCTGTCATATTAGGTCACGGAAGTCAGAGTGTTGGCGCAGTCAAATGATAGTCAGAAACTTGTGAAGTCTGGACAACGAGTAGGGAGTTCAGGGGCAGAGTCAGAGGTTGAGGGGTCATCCTTAAGGGCTCATCCAGCCCTGGCTCCCTGGATAGTTGACCATAATTACCCAGGTAAGTATATCTGAACTATATAGAGCAAAAGAGGAACTGACTTTCAGAAGTTTAAACATCCCGGCATATTTGGACTACCAGAAGGTCCTGGTGTGTTTCTTGGCTCATGTGTCTGGTTTCTGATGATCCAGAGACCCAGCAGATCTGGGTCAACACTGGTTGACTTGCAGGTGGTATGTCATAAAAATTTACCATTGCAATCTCACTAATTACAGTGTTCTTGGAATACAATTTCTCTCTTTCAGATGGAACCAATTGGATCTCGCTATTGTTCTTCTCTCAATAATGGGAATAACCTTGGAAGAAATCGAAATTAATGCATCCTTGCCCATTAACCCCACTATCATTCGCATCATGAGAGTGCTACGAATTGCAAGAGGTAATATTATCCCTTACTAGTCTAACTTGTAAAATTCTCTTGATTATGCTAGAATGTTTCTTTTTGAAAAGCAATGGCAAATTTTGTACCTCTTTTCTCTTTGGACTTTAGATCAGCAGTAGCACAATTGCATAAAGAGTAACGGATGCCTGGGAGTTATTATAAATAACTCGATCATGAAGCTTAAATTACATTTCTACTCTCAGTTAAACATCAAGTTTAGATGGCAATCTCTGCATCACTGCCTGGTACTATTATTTGCTGCAACTCATATGGGTCCAATTGTATATGGCTTAATCAGTTTTGGTTCTGAATTGTGTGAGCAGTAGCTGTCTATGCCAGTGCCAATTGGCAATGCATTCCTTTAGCTCAATTCACTGTAAGTGACAAAGCAAGTGGGAAACTAATGAGTGGACCAGTTGGCTGCTGCACTTTTATTCCACTGTGGGTACAGTAGGTTTTTAGAGATGAAATTAATCTCGGTGTGCAATAGAATCTGCACCTATAAAGTTTTGAAAGCCTTTTGTATGACATACACATTACCTTTATTTTCTATTTTGTGACCTTTGAATTGCACTTTCGTTTCAACATTTGTCAGAACGAATTGACCTCAGCAATTGCTTTTCAAGCTCTACTTGCAGGTCACCTGAAACAAAGGAGTACTGTTGCGTCTCTGTTAAACAAACAACCAGGATACCAAAATAAAAGAGGGAAAGTGGGAGAAAACCCATGCTCTCAAAATTTATTTTCTTCTACTTTATCATTTGTTTAGTCATCCCTTTTGGTATTTAGAACTTTGTCAATCTTCTGGTGTACTACAAATTTTTGCTTTATTATGTTTTTTTACTTTCAATTTGACACCATTCTTAACTTCTCTACTTAACTGTAGTTGGTTTATCACCTTTCTAGAATCCTTCTTCCTCACTGGGATATATCTTTGTTGTTTCTGATAAACTGTTTTCATAAGTGCCTGCTGCTTTGATTCTCAGCCAAGTCTTATCAAATATGACTGTCAATTTAGTGCCAGATAGTACCAAATTATGTTTAATTAGGTGCCTCAAAGGCTAAAGAAAGAACCTTTTTGAGTAAATCAACATACTTATCCATTCATATATAAATGTTGTTGAGAAGCTGTTGTCTAAACGAAAGAGAAAGTTGAGGACAGTACAGAAGTTAATGAGAGCAAGTTAAATAGTAAAGGCAGCGTTGGTAATTCTAGTACTGGACAGGGCAGTCAAGAGCACTGTCAGAAGCAAGGGAAGTTAAACTGCATTTACTTCAATGCAAGAGGCCTGACAGGTAAGGTTAATGAATTTAGGACATGGATGGGTACATGGGACTGGGATATGTAGCTATTACAGAAACATGGCTGAGGGAGGGACAGGACTGGCAGTTCAGTGTTCCAGGGTACAGATGCTATAGGAAAGATAGCAGGAGGGCAAGAGAGGAGGGGGAGTTGTGTTTTTGATGAGGGAGAACATCATGGCAGAACTGAAAGAGGATTCATCCACTGAGTGTATATGGGTAGAACTGAGAAATAAAAAGGGGGAGATCACTTTGGTAGCATTGTACTATAGGCCCCCCAGTAGTCAGGAGGAGATTGAGGAGTAAATAAGAAAGGAGACTGCAGATAGCTGCAAGAATAATAGGATTGTAATAGTAGGGGATTTTAACTTTCCTAACATCAACTGGGGCTGCCATAGCCTGAAGGGCCTGGATGGAGAGAAATTTGTTAAGTGTGTTCAGGAAGAATTTCTCATGTAGTATGTAGATGGCCCTACTAGAGAAGGGGCAAAACTTGACCTCCTCTTGGGAAATAAAGCAGGGCAAGTGACAGAATTGTTAGTCGGGGAGCACTATGGGACCATTGGCCATAATTCCATTAGTTTTGAAATAGCTACAGCAAAGGATAGGTATGGTCCACAAGCTGAAGTTCTAAACTGGGATAAAGCCAATTTTGATGGTCTTAGACAGGATCTTTCAAAAGTTGATTGGGAGAGGCTGTTTGTAGGCCAAGGCACATCTGGTTAGAGGGAGGTTTTCAAAAGTGATTTAATGAGGTTCAGGCCCAGCATGTTCCTGTTAGAGTGAAGGGTAAGGCTGGCAGGAGTAAGGAACCCTGGCTGATTAGAGTTATTGAAACTCTGGTCAAGAAAAAGAAGGAAGGACATGACGTGTATAGGCAACTGGGAGCAAGTGAATTCCTTGAAGAGTATAGAGGGTGTTGAAGTACACTTAAGAGAGAAATCAGAAGGGCTAGAAGGGGACATGAGATGGCTTTGGCAGATAAAGTAAAAGAGAATCTGCAAGTACCCCTGAATGACAAAATAGTAACTAGGGAGAGTATAGGGCCTCTTAAAGATCTGCAAGGCCATCTATATGTGGAGCCACAAGAGATTGGTGAAACCCTAACTAAATAATCTTCATTAGTATTTATCATTGAGAAAAGCATACATGCTAGGGAGCTTGGAGAAATAAATAGTGATGTCTTGAAGAGAGTCCACATCACAGAAGAGGAGGTTTTGGAAGTCTGAAAATGCATTAAGGTAGATAAATCCCTGGCACCTTAATGAAGTGTTACCCAGGACTTTGTGGGAGGGTAGGGAGTAAATCGCAGGGCCTCTAGTGGAGATATTTGTATCATCAGCCATGGGTAAAGTGCCTGAAGATTGGAAGGTGACTAATGTTGGCATTTGGAGAGGCAAGGACTTATTTGGGGTAGTCAGCATGTGCATGAGAAATCGTGTCTTATGAATTTGATTGAGTTCTTTGAGGAGGTGACCAAGAAAGTAGATGAGGGCAGTGCAGTAAATGTTGTCTGCATGAGCATAACAAGGCCTTTGACAAGGTACTGCATCGTTGATTTTGCTTGGGTAAGTAGGTATATGGTAGGCATATTTCGCTTGGGAACCCTGCAGCCCAATGGTATCGATGTGGACCTCACCAGCTTCAAAATCTCCCCTCCCCCAACTGCATCCCAAAACCAGCCCAGGTTGTCCCCCCCTCCCTAACCTGTTCTCCCTCTCACCTATCCCTCCTCCCACCTCAAGCCGCACCCCCATCTCCTACCTACTAGCCTCATCCTGCCCCCTTGACCTGTCCATCCTCCCTGGACTGACCTATCCCCTCCCTAACTGCCCACCTACACTCACCTTTACTGGCTCCACCCCCGTCTCTTTGATCTGTCTGTCTCCTCTCCACCTATCTTCCCCTTTATCCATCTTCTATCCACCTCTCCCTCTCTCCCTATTTATTTCAGAATCCCCTTCCCCTCCCCCATTTCTGAAGAAGTGTCTAGGCCCGAATTGTCAGCTTTCCCGCTCTTCTGATGCTGCTTGGTCTGCTGTGTTCATCCAGCTCTGCACCTTGTTATCTCGGATTCTCCAGCATCTGCAGTTCTTACTATCTCTGCATGGTAGGTTGTTGAGTAAGGCTAAATCTCACAGGATCCAGGGGGAGCTAGTCAAAGATACAAAATTGTCTTGAAGGTAGAATACAGAGGGTGGTGATAGAGGCCTATGACCAGTCGTGTGCCACAGAGATCAGGTGCTGGGTCCACTGTTATTCGTCACTTACATAAATGATTTGGATGAGAATTTAGGAGGTTTGGTTAGTGAGTTTGCAGATGATGCCAAGATTAGTAGGGTAATGGACAGTGAAGAATGTTGTCTGGGACTACAGCGAGATCTAAATTAACTAGGTCAGTGGGTTAAGGAATGGCAGGTGGAGTTTAATTTAGATAAATGTGATGTGTTGCATTTTGGTAGGTCAAATCAGGGCAGAACTTACATAGTCAATAGTAGGGTGCTGGGGAGTGTTATAGAACAAAGAGGTCTGGGGTACAGGTTCATAGCTCCTTGAAAATGGAGTCACAGATAGACAGGGTGGCAAAGAAGGCTTTCAGCATGCTTGCTTTCATCAGTCAGAGGATTGAATATCGGAGTTGGGACATCTTGTTGCAGCTGTACATCATGTTGGTAAGGCCATATTTGGAGTACTGCTTGCAGTTCTGGTCACCCTACTATAAAAAAGATATTATTAAACTTGAAAGAGTGCAGAAAAGATTTAGTAGGATGCTACCTGGACTGGAGTTATAAGGAGAAGCTGGATAGGCCGGGACTTCTTTCCCTGGAGCATAGGAAACTGAGGGATGACCTGATAAAGGTCTGTCAAATCATGAGCGGCATAGGTAAGGTAGATAGCCAACATGGTATGATAGTCTAAAGATAGAGGGCGTAGGTTTAAGGTGAGAGGGGAGAAATACAAAAGGGTTCAAATGAGAAATTTTTTCACAC
The DNA here is from genome assembly GCA_024137785.1 of Ginglymostoma cirratum. Classification (NCBI taxonomy): domain Eukaryota; kingdom Metazoa; phylum Chordata; class Chondrichthyes; order Orectolobiformes; family Ginglymostomatidae; genus Ginglymostoma; species Ginglymostoma cirratum. The sequence continues at coordinate 12,411,013 of JAHRHZ010000022.1, forward strand.
AGAGGGTGGTGAGTGTCTGGAATGGGCTGCTAGAGGTAGTGGTGGAGGTGAGTACAATTTCATCTTTTAAAAAACATTTGGACAGGTACATGGATGGGATAGGTATGGAGGGATATGGACCTAACACAGGCAAATGGGACTAGTTTAATTGTGAAAACTGGGTGGTATGGACAAGTTGGGCCAAAGACCCTGTTTCCATAACTATGACTCTATGAAATGTGGGAAATTTTTGTATGACATTTATAACCAGAACAAATGAAACATTACAAGTAGTTTAGTCCATGACATTGTTAGTGGTAAATATGGGTTTTCTCTCATGTTCTACCCCAACTGGCAACTCCTTTGTATTTTACACTGGGCCTCCACACCACTTGTTCCCTGGCCCCTCCTCAGCCTTTGTCAGCAGCATGAAAAAAGCACCCATTTTCTCACCCCTTTCAGTTTTGAAAAAGTCATAATGGACTTGAAACCTTAACTCTGTTGCTGTCTCCACAGATGCTGCCAGATCTGCTGAGTTTCTCCAGCATTTTCTATGTTTGTTTAAAGCATTAGGGTTGATTATTATCAGTTCAACCTGGGGAATTATTGTCCCTGGTGGAAAGAAACTATGGGGGGACAGCCTACTTTGTACAGGTTTGAGCTAAACAAACAGAGAAGAGTTAGGTGGGCTCTATAATGGACGTGTGCCCTTCCAAACCGATGTTCAATTCTGAGCTTTGCTCAGGGGATGCTTTACAACCAGACAAATAACAAAACACCCATCTGCCTCTGTACTGAGCTTTAAAGCTGCAAGCACTGGGTGTGGGTATGTGCATTTCTAATGGTGACTGACTCCCTGCCCCACCAATGAGAGAGCTCACCATATCAAACTCCAATCGGGTAAGAGTTGACTGGTAATCATCCTGGTAAATCATGGGCCTTGATGTGGTAGTTCTACCTTGTCTGAAGCTGCCAGCCAATCATAGGAGATCCAAGAGCAAGTAGATAGGCAGTTTTTTTTCAGGTCATGAAGGGAGATTGCTCAAAGAGGTCAGAGTCAAGATCAGGGAGGATGACCTTCAGTTGCCACTTCCTTGTCTCTCCATCCCTGCTCCCAATTCATCCTGGATTGGGAGAATGGAGGACAACCCTCTCATCCCACCCACCTATTAATTCAGCAGATAGGTTGGCCTGGTTCCTGATTCAGGGAACCAGCCACATTTCTCACCTGCTGGAATGGAAGGTAATCAGGCTGGTAGCACATTGAGACCAATCTTCCCAATTTTTTGCCTTCTTACAACTTTCCTCACTATCTCCAGGAAGGGAGTAGGTGCAGCCACTTAAACCATCTATTCAAATAATTTTATGCTCCATGTGTGTTCAGTACTTGAATTTATAATAATTACATATATTAAGTGTGCCTTATTAATTTCTACATCCCCAGTGCTGAAACTACTCAAGATGGCTACTGGAATGAGGGCATTACTTGATACAGTTGTGCAAGCTTTGCCACAGGTATGTTGGAAGAATGTGATTTAAAATTTGTTAAATGTAATTTCACACTGTATGCTGCTCTGATTCTCTCAGCCTTCAAATTAAATGTATATGTAAAACAGTGGTTTAGACATTGATGAGGAAATAGAATTTTCTGCAAGATTTAAATTTAAATACTTAAATGATCACTTTGAACCACAAGGGCATACAAGGCTGGGGGTCAATTACTGGAAAATGAGACTAGAGTAGATATTGCTTGATGACTGGCAAGGATCTATGGACTGAAGAGCCTCTTTCTCTGATGTAAAATCCTGCCTCTATACTTCTGTGCTTCTCTTCGTAAATCTGCTACATTGCTCCTGTACGTTGTCAGTTTGAATGTTACTGACATTTTAAAATTTCAAAGTAGTGGCCAGAAATATTAATTGAGAAATGTGCAATTATCAAATTTTGTGAGAAAAATGCAAATTATAGAAATATAATGTGTGATCTTAAATTGTATGTTTGGACTGTGAAGTATTGAAGGTTTAAGCAAAATGTTGATGTTGAGGGAAGGTAGCCAGTGTTAATTTTTCTTTCTATAAATACTGCACACAGCCTAGTTGAGCTACAGACATTGATAATGTTCTAGATTAGCCATGAGATGTACAATGTGAAAAAAATCTTCCATGACAGGCATACTGATAGTTCAATGCGTTGTTTTCATGCCTGACTGAAGATGCAAAAATAATTAACATCAGGTGACAGAAGAAGGATGAACTGAGGTAGAACTATTAAACCTATGTTTACATTTCACTAAGGTGATTGTAAAGACTGAAGATTTATCAGAGTTGTAATGGGTTGAAGTTTTTTTATTGTGAACAGCTAGCCCTCTTTCAGAGAAGGATTTCCACTGGTCGAGTGGAATGGTACAGTGGCTTGTAGTACTGTTCTTTCTCATCTGATGCACAGTTTTGGCACAATTCAAACCAAATGAGTTGAAAGTCCATTTTTTCTGCTGGGTTAGACAACCTGACATGACATAATAGCTAATGATTGGCAACTATGCAGAGAAAATATTTATGTTACTGCCACAATAGATGAATGAGATGTGAGTCATGTAGGACTAAAAAAATTCAATGAACTTGTGTTACAATACCAAGTATCTACATTTGTGCAGTACAGTTACAGGCACTTGGATATCTAGGCTAAAGCAAAGCCAATTTGGATGTATTTGATGTACTGTAGCACACTTCTGTCAGTGTGTCATGCCGCAAGAGGACTTAGTAAGATGGAGACTGAGATTTTTGTACCATTAGGTCACATACCATGATACAGTGATGTCATCATGAGCTAGTTCCTTAAAGGCATATTGTATATCTGCTGCGAGACATAACACAACATCCCCTTGTTTCGAAAGAAAATGAGTTCTAAACAGGTAAACATAAAGAGGCATGTTGTCAATTCAACAATTGTACAGACATGTAAAACACTGTTAAGGAGATTAATAATTTCAACTTTGATGGAACATTTTGGAGATTTGACAACTCATTTGATCTGGTGATCATAAACGCACCTGGAGAGGTGCATGGTATTCTCAGTTACTGTTAGCTGACAAATTGATTGTCTTGCTGGTTGGTATCACTCAGCATCAGCACATGCGTTGGACTTTTTTTCCTCAGCCTCTGTGTTCATAATAGTTGTGTCATGTACTTGGTTTGAGCTGGCTTCTGGTCCATTGCAATGCAGCATTATGATTGGTAATAATGTCATACAACCTAGGTTGATTGCATATCTTAGAATCCATTGCTGGTATTGTGTTGTGTGTAAGATCTGTTATTCATACATATACATTTTAAAATCATTTATTATAGGATTTAGATATTGAGCAGATGGCATGTGGGATTTCTCTGTGACTATAAATGGTTTTAGTGATCAACTTGTAGGTATTTCTGAATAGATAGTGATTTAATTTAAAACAGTATGAAAGACAGGCGTCTTGGACAGCAATGAGGTTTTGTTACTACTGGCTGAGTTTTACAAATGAACAACATAAACAGTGGTCCATTAGACTTCAGTTAGCAGGTTCTCGATTTTTGATTTTGGCTCCAGGGAAACACTCATAGCTTGAGAAAAGCCTTCTTGTTACGGACAGGTGAACCTGACTTCAGTGATGGCTAAATTGTTGGAGAGAATTCTGAGAGATAGGATTTACGTGCATTTCTCAAATTTTATTGAGCTTTTTGAAGAGGTTACTAAGAAGATAGATGAAGGAAGAGCAGTAAACATTATCTACATGGACCTTCAACAAAGTCTCACATGGTAGACTGGTTAGTAAGGTTAGATCATTTGGGATTCAGGAAGAGATAGCCAATTGGATACAAAATAGACTTGATGGTAGAAGACAGCAGGTGGTGACAGAGGGTTGTTATTTAGACTGGAGGCTGTGACCAGCGATGTGCCCCAAGGGTTGGTTCTGGATCCGCTGTTGTTTGTCATTTATATCAGCGATTCAGATGAGAATATAGGATGTATGGTTAGTAAATTTCTGGGTGACACCAAAATTGATGGTATAATGGACAGTGAAGAAGGTTCTCTAACAGTATAAAGAAATCTTGATCAGATGGGCCAAAGGGCCGAGGAGTGGCAGATGGAGTTTAATTTAAGTAAATGTGAGGTGTTGCATTTTGGTAAGAGAAACCAGGGAAGGACTTACACAGTTATTGGTAGAGCGCTTGGGAGTGTGGTTGAAGAAAGGGACCGAGGGGTGCAGGTTCATAGTTCCTTGAAAGCAGCTTTGCATTTACACAGGGTGGTGAAGAAGGCATTTGGCACGCTTGCCTTCGTTGGACAGAGCATTCAATTTAGGAGTTGAAACATCATATTGCAGCTGTACAAGACATTGATGAGGCCACTTTTGGAATACTGTGTACAATTCTGGTTTTCTTGCTATAGGAAAGATATTGTTAATCTAGAAAGGGTGCAGGAAAAATTTACAAGGATGTTGTCAGGACCGGATGGTTTGTGTTATAAGGAAATGCTAGATAAGCTGATACTTTTTACCTGGAGCATGGGAGACTGAGGGGTGACTTTATTGAGTTATATAAAATCATGAGGAGCATAATAAGATGGAAAGCCAAGATCTTTTTCTAAGGGTAGGGGAATCCAAAACCAAAACAACATAAGGTTAATCTGAGAGGGGAAAGATTTAAAAGGGACTGGAGAAGCAACTTCTTCACACAGAGGGTGGTGCATGTATGGAATGAGCTACCAGACTAAGTGGTATTGGCAGGTTCAATTACAACATTTAAACGGCATTTGGACAGGTACAATAATAGGAGAGGTTTTGAGGGATACACACCAAATACAGGCAAAAGGGGCTAGTTAAGTTTAGGAAACCTGGTCAGCATGGACAAGTTGGACTGAAAGATCTGTATCTATGCTGTATGACTCTATGATTTTAAGTCTTAGCTGAAGCTGGATATGTAAGACAATTGCTGCTAAAGAAGGGAGATAGTTTAGAACTATTAATAAATAGCTTTCCTCAGTGCAAGGAGTTTAGATTGAAAGTTCCAAACCCGAAATGCTTGGTTAACACCCAGAAGGGATTGTTTGAAGGTAAGAAAATTTAAGCTCAGTTGTATGAAGACTCAAGGAAGGGGCTGTCAGATACTCAATTCTGGAAATTCAAATCACAGTTAAATTAAGCCCTTTGTATGTGATAAAGAAAGGGATTCTTTCTGGTACAGGCACTATAAAGGAGTGCTGTTGAGACTAATAGGATTATATTTGACCATGTGTTTTGAAATATTTAAATTTGTGTCATATATAAATAGTTTGATTTATTCTATTTTTTTTTCCATGGGATGTGGGCATTGCTGACTAGGCTAGCATTTATTACCCGTCCTTAATTGCCTAGAAGGACAGTTAAGAGTCAACAGTATTGTTGTGGGTCTGGAGTCACATGTAGGCCGGTTCAGGTAAGGACAGCAGATTCCCTTCCCTAAAGGGAGTTAGTGGATAAGACGGATTTTTCTGATAAGCAACAGTGGTTACATAGTTACTAGCTGTTTATTCAAGATTTTTATTAAATTCAAAGTTTGCCATCTGTAGTTGTTAGAACTGCACACATCCAGGCAAGTGCAGAACATGCCATCACACTCTTGACTTGTGTCTTGTAAGCAGTGGACAGAATTTGACGAGACAGGAAGTGAGTTACTTGCAATGGGATTTATAGATTCTGACCTGTTCTTGTAGCCACAGGGTTTATATGGCTAGTCTAGTTCAGTTCCTGATCAATGGTAATCCCCAGCCTGATGATAGTGGGTGATTCAGTGAAGGTAATACCATTGAATGTCAAGGGGGATGGTTAGATTTTCTCTTGTTGACAATGATCTTTGCCTGGCACTTGATTGTTGTGAATGTTACCTGTCAATTGTTAGTTCAAGTCTGAATACCCTCTAAGTCTTGTGGACTGCTCAGTATCAAAGGAGTCATGAATAATTGTGCAATTATCAAGGAACATCTCCACTTCCAATCATATAATGGAGGGAAGGCCATTGATGAAGCTGCTGCGGCTGGTGTCTTGGATCACAGAGTGCATCCAAGAGGTTCTTTTTGGATTCGGTTAAATGTAATTAAGAGAAGGCTCAACAACAGCAATTTCCTTACTTACAAACATTTATTGAGTAATAATAAAGGACAAAAAAGAAAGGAACATTTATTAAGTAAATAAAAATAATGAGGAAGAGAGGGAATAAACAATAAGCCTCACAACTTTCTGGCCGTTGGGGACCCCTTGAACGATGGCTGGTCTGGAGGCTGAGGTTGTTCCTAGCACCATTTGCGATCCTGGTCTGAGGTGAACTCCAGTGAATTGGAACAAAACTCTCTCTTTCTTATACTGTATAACAAACAGCCAGTATAAAGAAAACAGATACAGCAGACAAAACTACTGTCTAGTACAGAAAACACAGCTACAGAAAAAATAAGCTGCTGGTGCCATCTTTGGCCCATAAAGGAATGTTCACAGGATTTGTTCAAGGTCATGCAACTTGTCGAGAATCATCATTAACTTTCTCAGCCTATTTTCCCATCCTATACAATCTATTTTCTCATGAAGCTGTCAAATATCATCATTAACTTTTAGACCTTCGGCCCATCCTATACATTCCACCCCAATGATATTTGACAGCACATGTTACAATTGCAAATGCAGACGCAAAACAGCGACAGCCACGCTAGAATGTATAATAAGAATATGTAACCTACACTAGAAGATTAAAACTACAATGAAAATAACTATCATCCATACAAAGAATACAACAATAGAGTGTATCATTAAATTAATGATCACAGTGGCCTTTGGGGACCAACACTTAAATATATATCCCACCCTGATGTACCGTCAAGGCTGTGATGGAACCAGCAATTCGTGCCACCTGACTGAGGCGACCAGAATATTGTCTACATTTTTCAGTTAACCCGTTTACACTTTTTGCTCTAAAATTCAGAACATTCCAGATTTAGGTTTCTTAATTTGTGTTTTGTTTTAATCTCCAGTTCCCTAACCACAGATCACTTTCACCCAATAACAGTAAAATAACATCATACATGGACTCAAAATTGCTACAGTTCTCTTCCTCTGTATCTGTCTTGAGGATACTTCTTCAATATGTTTCCCTCCTTGCCAATTGTATGCATGATTGTATCGTTGAGTGGTAACAGCCTCCAAATGCAGGTACCCCCTTTTGAGCTACAGTTCACATGGTAAACACTGGAGTACATGCATCATACAAACGCCCAAGATGGGGTATCTCTATGTCATCTGAGGGCCCTTTCACTCAGTCCACCATTACTCCTCCCGGAATCCATATTCTTTCATTTCTGTAATATTTTGACATAAAAGCCAATCACACTTCTTATTTTGATTGTAATTTATTTTACATCCCTTTTGCTAACACTACTTTCATTGTTTTAAAGTCAGTTTCTCAATGGATTTTGTGGTCAGTGTCTTATCATTTAAACTATGTTTTTATGCTCCTCCAAGCCACACTAATCCTTTTGTCAAGTAGGTGTACATGTTTGAGACCTGTCCTTCAGTGCATGTTTTTTACCGTCTCATGTTTGTTACCTCCATGGTAACATTCTCTTTTGCACACTTACATCAGTATTCCAAGACCATGTCACGCTCTCTTGACTCCCACATGATCTTATCAAATGATCTGTGAAGTTTTACTTATCTCTCCACATATGGGCCCAATGCCTCAGGTAGTGGCTTGATCACCAAACCAGTTCTTTTAAAAGGAAATACAAGGACACAAACATTACAAGAGAAAGCTTTCAGTTTTGTGCTCTAGTCTAAAACTCCTTTTCACTGCTGTATTGCTGCTTCAAACCTCTATTCTAATTGTTTTTTTGTCTGTGCCACTACTCTCCACCCTTACTTAATTCATCTCATCCAATTTTGCAACTTAACCCTATTACCACCATATCTAATTCCAAAGGTCTGTAGAGATTTGTAGTCCATGGAACATAATATTATAATATTTTAAAACAGAAATCAAACATTTCTGTTTGATTCAGGCACAACAGGGATGGGCAATAAATGCTGCCTAGCCAGCGACGCCCTCATCCTATGAATGAATAAAGAAAAAAAAATACTTTGTTTCTTTTCTAAAATGACCCACATTTTTTAAAGTTACTTGATGACTCATTCTAGATATTCGACATATCTCTATGTAAATTTGTCCAAGTAGAATATTTTGTTTACTCCCTTAAAGTTACTAGTCAATTTTTGTATGCATTGAAACCATTGAGACTGTGCATGCACTCTATCATTTCCCAGAATCCCTTTAAATTTTCAGGTAATTACTCCATTTAAATGTTTTAGAATACCAGAGCATGTGAGTCTTGACATAGTTTTTGTTATGATATGTTTAAATGTACCCAGACTCAGTGGTTTTGAGATTCCTAACGTTCACTACAGTTGGTATTTCCACACTACCTCCCAAACACTGAAATTTGTTACTGATGAATGGCTTGATGGGTTGAAGGTGCCTCATCCATCACTGTATGTGATGTTGAAATTCTGCAAAGCCTTCAGTGTCTCCAATTTCTAAAAAAAATCAAACACAAGCTCCATCCATTCCACATCGAGCAGAATTGGTTAATTAGTATTAAACTAATAGTATTCAATAAAGGGAATGGGGCGTAAACTCCTGCACATGATTATGTCATCTGTCTTTCCTCCTCCCTAAAGGGAGGAGAAGCCCACCCCTTTGTTAAATTTGCCCTTCCGAAAACTTCTCACACACAGGGAGCTACATTTTCAACATTCCAATTTCCCTATCACTTGGATATTAATAATGAGTTAATCATCCAAATCAAAGATTCACTCGTATTAAAACAGTATTTGGAAGTTCAATCTGATTGGAAAATGAAATTCCAAACATGGTAATTCCTGGAATTAAAATTTACCCAAGTCCAAACACAGCACGGAGCCGATTCCAAAAGGTAAGTTTTTACCAAGCTTTACAAACCAAATTTTTGAATCAACATTTCACAGATTTTTGCTTTACACAACCACTGATGGTTTCTTAAAAGGATTAACATTAACCATACACATCCCACATTGATAAAGGCACACAACACACTTTCAAATCTCTATACATCACATTGTGCTAACATGTTAGCTACAGACCTGAATCCAGATTCTGCTGCATTCCACTCTAGAATGTGGAAGGTCTCCGGAGCATCAGGTTGCTTTTCACTTCTCTTACACATTTTCCGGAATCAAATCCTCGTTACCAAAATTGTCTTGGATCACATAGTACATCCAAGCAGTTCTCTTTGGATTTGGTTAAATATAGTTAAGAGAGAGGTTCGACAACAGCAATTTGCTTAAGTACGAACGTTTATTGAGTGATAATAAAAGACAAATAAAGTAACGTTTATTAAGTAAATAAAAAAGAGAGGGTAAAAGCAATAAGCCTCGCGCCGTTCCTGCCTTTGTTGACCCCTTGATCGATGGCTGGTCTAGAGGGGGTGCTTGTTCCTGGCACCGTTCGTGATCCCAGTCCGAGGTGAAATTCAGTGACTTGGAATGAAACTCTCTCTCTCTTATACAGTGTAACAAACAGCCAACTCAAAGAAAACAGCACAGAAAACACAACTACAGAAAAAAGAAGCTGCAGGTGCCATCATCGTCCTGTAAAGCAATGTTCACAGGACTCATTCAAGGTCATGCAACTTGTCGAGTATCATCATTAACTTTCCCAGCCTCTTTTCCCATCCTATACAATCTATTTTCTCATGCAGCTTTCAAATATTATCATTAACGTTTATCCCTTCCCCCATCCTATACAGATGGTTAGGTCCAGGCCGCTACTCTGAGGGAATCCTGCAAAAATGTCCTGGAGCTGAGATAACTTACCTTCAACAACTACAACCACCTTCTTTTGTGCCAATTATGACTCCAGCCAGCAGAGAATATTTCCCTTCATTCCCGTTGACTCTAACTTTGCTAGGGCTCCTTAGACCACACTAGAACATAAATTGAAAGATTTAGAAGCAGAATTAGGCCATTTGGCATTTCAGATCTGCTCCACCATTCGGTCATGGCTGATTTTAGCCCCTTTCTCTTGACTTCTCCCTGTAACCCTTGCTTTCTCTACCAATCAAGAAGCTATCTATCTCTGTCTTAAATACATTCAATGACTTGGCCTCCACAGCTCTATGCAGCAAGGAGTTCCACAGATTAACTACTCTCAGGCTGAAGAAATTCCCTCTCATCTCAGTTCTAAATGGTCATTCTTTCACTATAAGGCTGTGCCCTCGGGTCCTAGTCTATCCTATGAGTGGAAACATCTTCTCCATGCACATTCTATTGCAGCCTCTCAGTATTCTGTAAGTTTCAATCAGATTCTCTGATCCTTCCAAACTTCATCAAGTACAGACCCAGAGTCCTCAATCACTCCTCATATGATAAGCCCTTCATCCCAGTGAACATTCTTCTAAACGTCCTTTGGATTCCCTCCAATTCTGAAGAAGGGTCACTCGACATGAAATGTTAACTCTGCTTTCTCTCCATGATATTCTAAATGTGATCTGACAGACTCACCTATACATTTCTGCTCTTGCATACTAGCCCTCTTGAAATCATTGAATTTGCTTTCCTAACTGCCAACTGAACCAGCATTTTAACCTGAAGAGAATCCTGTAGTAGAATTCCCAAATCTCTTTGTGCTTCAGATTTCTAAAGCCTTTCCTCATAAAGAAAAAAGTCTACACCTCTATCCTTCCTACAAAAGTGCTTAACCTCACACTTCCCCACAATGTTTTCCATCTGCCACATCTTTGCCCATTCTCCTAGACTGCCCAAGTCCTTCTGCAGCTTCCCCACTTCTTCAACGCTACCTGACCCTTCACCTATCTTGATGTCATCTGCAAACCTAGCAACAATGCTGTCAGTCCTTCGTCCAGAAAGTTAATGCGTGAAGTGAATAGTTGTGGTCCCAACGTGGATCTTTGCGGACCTCCACTTTTCACCAATTGCCATCTTAAAAAAGACATCTTTATCCCTAATCTCTGCCTTCTGCCAGTCAGCCGAACTCCCATGTCAGCACCTTCCCACTAACACCATGGGCTGCTATCTATTTCGCAGTCTCCTGTGCAGCACCTTGTCAAAGGCCTTTTGGAAATCCAAATAGTTCACATCCACTGCTGTCCTTCGTCCAACTTACTCATTACCTCCTCAAAGAATTCGAACAGATTTGTCAGGCATGAGCTCCCCTTGACAAAGCTGTGCTGACTCAGCCCTGTTTTACCATGTACTTTGAAGCACTCCGCAATCTGAGCCTCAGTAACAGTCTCTAAAACATTACCAATGTCTGAGGTCAGGCTGTCTAGCCCATAGTTTCTGAAGATGGGTCCCGATCCAAAACATCAACTTTCGCTCCATGCTATGTTATCTCTGACTCCAGCATTGGCAGTTCTTACTATCTGTATAGTTTTCTGTCTTCTGTCTCTCTCTTTTCTTAAACAAGGATGTTAATTAGCCATTTTCCAGTCCTCTGGGGCCCTCCCTGACTCTAGTTGCTCATAAAAGATCACCACCAATGCCTCCAAATTTCCTCCGTTATGTCCTTCAGAACTCTGGGGTGTAGTCCACTTAGTCCAGGTGATTTATCCACCTTCAGATCTTTCAGCTTCCTCACCACCTTCTCCTTAGTGATGTTTACTACACTTACCTCTGCCCCTGACTCTGTTGATGTTCTGGTATGCTGCTGGTGTCTTCCACTGTGAAAACTGATGCAAAATACCTCTTCAGTTCCTCTGCCATTTATTTGCTCCCCATTACGACTTCTGCAGACTCAATTTCCAGTGGTTTAATGACGACACTTGCCTCTCTTATCTTTTAGATATCTTATAAAATTCTCTTACAATCTTCTTTTATATTACTAGGGAGCTTACTCTCATATTTCATCTTTACCCACCTTATTGCTTTTTTAGTTATCATCTGTTGGTTTTTTAAGGCCTCCCAATCCTGTGGCTTCCTACTATTTCTGCTGTGCCTCTTGAATTAACCCCAGAAACTCCTACCATCTTTCCTGCTAGGCTCCCCTTCCAATCAACTCTGGCCAGCTCTTCCCTCGTACCTTTATAGTTACCTCTTTTCAATTGTACTGCCATTACATCTGATTCAAGCGTCACCCTTTCAAACTGCAGGGTGAAATCTATCATATTATGGTCACTGTCCGGGGTTCCTTCACTTTCAGCTCCCTACTCAAATCTGCCTCATTACATTGCCAAATCCAGAATTGCCTTTTACCTAGTCAGCACTACCACAAACTGCTCCAAAAAAGATATCTAGACATTCCACAAACTCCTTTTCTTGAGATCTGGTACCAACATGATTTTCCCAGTCCACCTGCATATTTAAGTCCCCTGTGATTATTGTAATAGATTTTTTTTACAGGCTTTTTCTATCTCCTGATTTATTTTCTTCGCCGCATCCTGACTACTGCTAGGTGGCCTAGACATGACTTTCACCAGGGTCCTTTTTCCTTTGTGGTTTGTCACCTCTACCTACACAGATTCTACACTGTCGACTCTATATCACTTCCTGTTATTGATTTAATTCCATTTCTTCCTAACAAGGCAACCCTGCCCCATCTGCTCATCTGGGTGTCCTTTTGATAGGAAATGTAGGCTTGGGTATTTAATTCCTAGTTGGGATCCCCTTGCAGCATTGCACCCACAATATTGCACCTGCCAGTTACAATCTGCATCTATTTCAGCATAATACCCATGGTCCTGCGTTGACTGCCAACCCCCCCACCTGCCCGACTTTTCATTGTTTTCCTATCTACTGTGCCTGAACTTAGATCCTGACCCTTTCTATACTCTGTCTTATTACTTCACAGAATCCCTACAGTGTGGAAGCGGTCCATTCAGTCGATTGGATCTACAACAATTCTCTGAAGAACATTCCACCCAGTCCCACACAAACCTACCCTGTCCCTTTAACCCTGCATTCCTCCTGGACAGTCTACCTCACCTGCATGTCTTTGGACTGTGAGAGAAAACTGGAGCACCCAGAGAAAACCCACATAGAAATAGGGAGAATGTGCAGACTTCACATAGACAGTGGCCTGAGGGTGGAATCAAAGCTAGGTCCTGGCGCTGTGAGGCAGACAGTGCTAACCACTGAGCCACTGTGCCACCATTACATGTTCTAGAAACTATAGTAACTTCTGCTAAGGCCCTCTCATCCTTTAATTTTTTTTTCCATAATTTTCCATACAACTGATCCCCTCTTATCCACTATTTTGTTTAATAAAGCCCAATCTACAGCCCTAGTTATGCAATTTGCCAGGACTCTGATCCCAGCATGATTTTGTTGGAGTCTATAGGTATGAAGCTGGAATGGCACAGCAGGTCAGACAGCATCCGAGGAGCAGGTAAGTCAATGTTTCGGTCCAAGATCCTTCGTCGGGACAGGTTTTCAGCCCGAAACTTGACTTACCTGCTCCTTGGATGCTGTCTGACCTGCTGCACTTTTCCAGCCTCTCACCTATCAACTCTGGCTTCCAGCATCTGCAGTCGTTATTACCTCTATGATTCTGGTGGAGCCCGCCCCATCAGAACAGCTTCTTCTTTCTCCAGTACTGGTGCCAATGTCCAGTGAATTCAAACCCAGTTACCCCATGCTATTTCGTGTTGGGAGCATACAGCCCAATGGCCTGAATATTGACTTCAGCAGCTTTAAAATCTCTCCTCCCCCAACCTGTCCATCTTCTGACAATCCTAAAGCTCTCCCACACTATACTTTGAGCCATTCATTTACCTCTTTAATCTTATTAACCCTGTGCCAATTTGCTTGTACTCAGGTAGTAATTTGGAGATTATTGCCTTTTTGGTTTTGCTTTCTAATTTAGCCCTTAGCTACTCCAATTCCCTCAGCAGAACCTCTTTCCTCTCTCCTACCTCCTGAAACACAATATCCAGGTGACTCTCCCCCTCCTTGATGTGTTGCTGTGTTTGAAGCTCAGACTCCAGGTCACCAATTCAATCTGGAGTTCCTCAAGAAACCAACACTTGTTACAGATGTGGTCAGTATGAGCCACAAAGGCATCCGCCAACTTCCACACTATCCTCCGAGTTACAACACATTGCCTGGCCCAGCATCTGATTTAATTACTTAGTTCTGAATTTGATTTTTAAAATTACATACTGATCTTATAGCTTATGGCCTGTAAATATTTCCCCTATTTACCTTCAATATGAAAGTAACCTATAATAGATAGTCAAATTAGTAGCTATCACCAACCAATGAGTTTACGTTTTACCTGCAATGTCACTCTTTGTGTTGGGCCCCTGATCCTGGGCTTCAATTTATTCTGTTAAAAACAGTCTTATAAACAATGAGCCAAAAAAAAAGCAAAAAGCATCTTTTCCCCTCTGCACCTAATTCCCACCTTGCCTCCACATTCCCCAAACTGTATATTCAATCGGGACTTGTCTCACTCTGGATGTGATCTCACCTTTCTGACTTTGCAAAGCTTACTGATCAGCCTTTGTTGGAAGGACAGTCACTCTCAGTTCATCCCTTTAGTCCAGTTACTTATCCATGTTTGAACCAATGCTGTACTGAGGTCAGGGACTGAATGGCCCCACAGAAGCTCCTTGTTGATTCCTTTGCCATCTGCAACAGTCTCATTGTAGCAACTACGTCCTTTAGGCTCTGACCAGTTCAATCAGTTTTAACGCTGCTGAGCCACTCCTGGTGATGGACACTGAACTGTATACGGAGTATATTCTGCACCCTTGACATCATCAATGTTTCCTCCAAATGGTGTTTAACAGAGAGAACCGATTCATGAGCTGAGAACTATGCATACTTATCAACAAAAGGTTTCCTTGTCCAAGTTTAACCTAGAACAAAGAACAGTACAGCATGGGAACAGGCACTTTCGCCCTCCAAGCCTGTGTTGACCCAATTTGCCCCTCCATATTAGAACCTGTTACCATGAGACTTCATGGGGTGAATAGTCAATACTGAAGACTCCAAGACAGTTGTCTCCTTTTATATATCATAGTTGGTGGATGTTATGATGGGACAATATCCCTTTAAGAGGTGAGTTACTTGAACACTCATGAGTCATCAGCCAGATTGCGGCATATTCATACTTGTTTGAGTTATACAGAGTGCACAGCCATGGAATAAAGCTTTCTTGTTGGACTGCAGTAAGCAATTATTTTGCAAGTTATTTGGTTCTAACTGGAGCCTAATAACTGAACGGTACAGAATACCTCCGAATGCACACTATTGTGTGCCACCTTTGCTGGGTGTGACCTAATAGTATTAGAGATTGTTTCAATTTTTTATAACATGGCAAAAAAGGACCTTTGGTCCATTGTTTCCACACTGATTATTGTGTATTTATTTATTCTAATCCCATTTCCAGCACTTGGCCCGTAGCCTCGTATGCTGTGGCATTTCAAGTGCTCTTAACTGTTTTGTGTGTTCCCGCTTTTACCATCATTTTAGGTGGTGAGTTCCAGATAACTAGCACCCTCTGAGATGAAAATATCTTTCATTAAATCCCCTCTAAACCTCTTTTCATCATCTTAAATCTGTGTTCCCCAGTTATTGACCTCTCAACTGAAGGGAAAACATGCTCCATGTCTATGCCCCTCAACTTTAGACACTTCAGTCAGGTCCCAATTTGGCCTGTTTGCTATCAAGTCTCTTTTCATAGCTGAATTGCTACAGCTCAGGCAACATGCTGGTGATGTTTTTCTGCACCCTCTCCGCAATCATGTTTTCCCTTAGTCTGGCAACCAGAATTAAACACAGGATTTCATGGTGACCTAATTCACATTATACGCAGCTCCATCAAAATCTTTTGCTGTTTTATTCAATGCAATAAATTTAAAAGCAAGTATCCCATATGCCTTCTTAAACACCTTATCTAAACATCCTTCTGTCATCAAGGATTTATGGACATGCATACCGAGGTCGGCCTGATAATCAGCCATTGTTTAACCCGCCTGACCATTTTGCAGTCTACGGCTTCCCTCTTCAACATTTATTACACCTTACTGATCATGCCTGGATCATTAATGTACACTACAAATAGCAAAGAACCCTGCACCGAACCCTGCAGCATGCCACCGGACACAGGTTTTCAGTCACAAAAACACCTTCAACCATCACTCTCTGCTTCCTGTTGATAAGACAGTTTTGGATCCAATTTGTCCAATTTCCCTAGTTCCCATGGGCTCTAAATTTCTTAAGTAGTCTTCTGTGCAGATCCTGTCAAAAGCCCTAGTGAAATCCATGTGGGTTGTATCAGCTTCACTACAAGCGTCATCTGTAAGATGTGATTCCATGAGTATAACCTTGATAGGTTATTGTTTGACTAATCTGTATGCCAGCACTCCCAATTTTGACCCCCAGATGTTAGTGAAGAGGACTTTGCAGGGCCAATAGGACTGATTTGGCCATTGTTGTTTCTCATGCCTAGGTCTGGTTTCATTCCTTTTTAAGGCTTTTTAGTGCTTAGATACAAATGAGTGACTTGCTAGGACACTTCAGAGGGCAACTAAGAGTTTCAAAATATCAGTATTTCAATAACACCCACCACTACTTTCTTAAGGGCAAACTAGAGATGACCAATAAAAGCTGGCTTTGCCAGTAAAATCTGAAAAACGTGAAAATGCCAAGAAAACAAAAACACTGATTCAGGAAATCATGACCTTTGGACTTTAGGGGTAAAAGGAAGGGAGATCTACATGATATCTATCTATACTGGAACTAAGCAGAGACAGCTTGATGCTGATGGCTTAAACTGCCATAATGTACATGTCGTGGAGCACAGATTAAATTTTAAAAAACCTGAGATTCCAGCTTGTACATACAGTCCTTATTCAGAAAGATTATGGAATGGATTGTGCACATCTATATGGAACTTATAAAACAATGGTTTTTGGTTTTAATTCTGTGAGGTCCAGTGTATCATGATTTATAGCACAAAAATTCTAAAATATTTTTTCTTCAGTTCAGTTTACCAGTTTCTTTCAAACAAAATTGGTTTTAAAAGTAGGATTGTGTAGTGGTAAATTATTTTGCCATGAAAAGGGACAGCTGTCAGAACAATTTTTTTTCATTTGGACTATTTGTTATCTTTTTGAAAAAACACCTATGTTGTTGTCTGTTGTTAAGTATTTATTGATTTGTCTTCTCTTGGAAATGTTAGTGCCAAAGCATTCCACTTTTTAAAGTTCAACACTTGAATAGAGACTTGAGTGTAAACCATTCCGGTTAATTTTATTAGAAGGCTGACTGATTGAAAGATGTAATAAAACATTTCTGTTCAGCCAAATTAACATATAGTACTGATAACATACCGGCTCACTTAAATGACTTTTCCCATATGTTACCACTCAATTATGTAGCCAATTGAGTGACTGATTATACCTGTGCAATAGGAATAATTGATATGCTACTGGGGCTTATAGATAGAATTTCCACAAACACCACGACATACAATTTTGCTGATAAATACTTTACTTGGAGTATAATAACATTGTAGTAAAATAAGCTTCAATGTGATTTTTTTAAAAGTAATTCTCATGAGGAAGAAGGGAAGAGCGTAGGATACAAAAAAGTTAGAAGGGAAGAACAGAAAATATGATTGAAATAGGTTTCAAAGAAACAGCGAAAACAGATTATATATGGAGAGATTTATCAGATAAATCTGGGATAGATCAGGGAAGAAGCTCATCTGTCGCTAACTACTGTGAAACAAGTTATTCCTGTGTGGCTAATCCTCACTTCAATTATAGAATCCCTACAGTGTGGAAAAAGGCTATTCAGCCCATTGAATCCACACCGATCCTCCAAAAAGCATCTACCAAGAACCAATACAACCCCCCTCCTCCACCCAATCCCAGTAACCTTGCATGTCCCATAGCTAATCCATCTAGCCTGCACATCCCTGGACACTATGGGCAATTTAGCACGGTCAGCCCATCTAATCTGCACAATTTTAGACTGCAGAAGGAAACCAGAGCACTCAAGGGAAAACCCATGTACACACAGAATGTGCAACACCATGCAGACAGCTGGCTGAGGGTGGAATTGAACCTAGGTTCCTGGTGCTGTGTTAACCAATGTGCCACCTGGTGTTCACTTGTCCTGCTAATCAGTTCAATTAATGGTATTTTGGAAACCGATGAAAGAATTTTAGAAATTTATAATGAATAGGATTTGTGTATTTTAAAAAATGAATAGAGCTCACATGAACCAGTTAGTTCATTTTGCTGGACAGCTGGTTTGTGTTACAGACACCAACACATAGGTTCAATTCCTGCAATGGCTGAAGTCACCATGAAGGTTCCAAGTCTCTCATGACCCTCAGTTTAAAATCATTGCCAGTTTTCTCTCTCTAATGAGAAGAAGGCACTTGTGGTCATGTCCAGACCAGGAGACTTGGGTTCAATTCCATCTTGTTGCAGAGGTAATAACATCTCTGAACAGGTTGATTAAAAATATTTGAATAGGGTCCATGATCATATTAGCAAGGTGCATATTGTGGAATTTGGAAAATAATCATTATATTCTAACTATGGGACTTTATTACTTTTATTCCCTACTTTCCTAAGGTAAATAATTTTCTGTTTCCATTTAACAATGAACCAGTATCAGAGATTTCCTCATTGTAATTTCTGCAGAGCACGTTTCACAGATTAGGTTTCACATTTAGTCAAATAATTGTTTCATTCCTAATTTCCTTCTGTTTGCATAATTTGAAAAAAGGGATTGAGAATGACTGCCCTTGACGTCAAGGAGGCGTTTGACCATGTGAGGTCTCACAAAGTCCTGGCACGATAGAAGTCACTGGGAATCAGGTGAACATGTTCCACTGATTAGGATTATACCATAAAGCAAGATGATTATGGGTGTTGGAGGCCAATCGTCTCAGCCCTGGATGCAGAATTTCCTCTGCACAGCATCTTGAGCTGTTTCATCAACGATCTTCACTCCATTTAAGAATCAGAAGTAGGGGTGCTCATTGATGACTGTATACTGTTCAGTGCCGTATGAAACTATTTCAATGCTGACAAAGGCAGCATGTTGCCACCATTTGTACCTTCCCCTTTAAGTCACATACCATTATGGTTTGGAACCATATCACTGTTCCTGAATAAAGATCTAAGAAATCTCTCTTAACAGTACAATGGGTGCATCTACACCACATGGACAGCAGCACTTTTTCAGAAGCAGTTCACCACCGCTGCATGAAGTATAATTAAGAATGGACAATGAATGTTGGCCTTGTCAATGACCCTCACATCCCATGAATGTATTTAAAAAAGTGGTAGATGGAGTACAAACAAAGACGGTTGTTTTATCCTAAATGGTGTAAAGCTGTCTGTTAGAGCTGCACTTAGTCCAAGAAGCATAGCATTCCATCATACTCTGGACTTGTGTCTTCTAGTTAGTAGACAAGTAAATAAGGCCAATGGTTCAACGGCCCTAAAGGACACATTTTAAAGATTGATATGGCTGCGTCCTAATCGCAACAAAGTTAATTTTGATGCCTTTTAATTAGTAACTATTTCTGCCTGTTAGAAAACCTAGTAGCTATTCCTGCAAACTAGTGGCACAAAACCAAATTAGTTTGCCCATCAAGTTCCAATTTTAAATAAAGAATGAGAAGTGTGTAAGTGTTTCAGAGGGCAATAGTGTGTTGAAAAGATTGAACAGTAATATCTTTCTAAATTAACATGGTAGAATTAAATTTACTACTTGTGTTTGAATACACAATTATTATTTCATTAAACATATCATAATATCACAACAAAATAACACTTTTCGCTCTAGCCACTGAAATTCCTACATACATGGCAACAGTCTAAGAGTTGATAGGTGTAATGATGTAGAAATACATTGAATTACTGAGAAATCCTTACACCAATCAACTCATTACGACATGGTCATGGAAAATGAAGAAACTCCCTTCATGGTGTTATACAGTTCAGCTTTTTCAACCTGAAACTTGCTGTTATAACAATAATCTCCAGTTGTCTTGAGCACCCTCAGTGATATGCAGTGACCATTTTTTGGTTTAACGGTCCAGCCTCCAGCATCGCTAGTTAATCATTGCAACCAGTTTATTGTTTTGCACACTTCTGACAAAGGATATTTGGTTCTTTATTATGGCTTTTGTCATTCCCCCCACTGAGTTACAAATTCCAAAATCAATACCTTCATAATAGCTCATAAATATTTTGCTGACTGAATGCATTCACAAGAGATGTCTTAACAAATAACACATTATTCTTGTCCAATCTCAGAGGCACTGTAATAACAGGATTTATATGCAGTTTCTCCACTAATCTTCTGGATTCATGATCCCACAAACGATATATGCCGTAACCTGTCTGTCCCGTTGTATGCTGAATCATTTTTGGTTTGGTTTGGCTGCACATACATACAAGTTTTATCCTGCTTTTCTTGCCTGCAATTCAAATCAATGATCTCACCGTTACGCAAACTTAAACTTCCCAATGTGATATGCCTACTCTTGATGACAGCGTCACTCATCAGTGTGAAGGATTGAATAATCAGGCACAAAGATCAATGTGCTCACTTTGTGATAGTCCTTTTACTAAAATGTAAATTAAAATTAATCGCCAAAAACTCTTGAGTGCATATAATCGGGTGTTCCCATCCCAATTGTTTAAACAAAATTTATGTTGAGCAAGGCATCGTACCTGTAATGAAATCTCAGACAACATGGGGTGGAATCTTACCAGGCTGTGAGCAACATGAGCTATGGTGGAATGAGCAATAGGATCAGATGAGATGTTTGGCAAGACGCAGTTCAAAATCAAGATCATCTTGCCACATCATGTATATTTTTTTCAAGCAGCGTGGCTAGATTCTTGCTATCCAGCAGTGAGTTCCCAATTGATGCTCATTATTCTTGTTAGATGCATTGTTAACAATCCAGTTGGTCTTAGGTTGCAATCTTACCAAACTAATCATCATAAAATTTTGACATGGAAACCAGAGCAGGTTCAACTCACCACCTTCTCTCTATGTTTCCTGTGGCCAAATTGCAGAGCAGGGGATGATCCATAAGCATCAGCCTCAAACATCCCTTGACTATAGACATTAGCCACTCCACTTTCAGGAAGGCATTACCATCATACTGGCATCTGCCAACACATTGGCACTGTGCCATGGAAGGTCAGACTTGTCTAGCAGGGCACACCAGCAGCCAGCAATGTACGGCTGCATTGGGTACAGTACCAAACAGGGACTGGAACCCAGTCCTTGACATAGGCCAGGCTGCCTATGAAGGCTGCTTACTTGTTCTTGCATCCTGTATGCATCTACTATCTACTGTCATGCTTGCAGCTGGCATGCCTTGGCCTGCCACATCTTATATTGGTTGTTGGCACACAACTGGCAGGTGACTATGCTGTACAGTAGTCCTCAGCCAAAGCTGCGTGCATTGTGTCTTTCATGACTGTGCTATGTCAGTCTGAACCTATATCACATGCCCTCAGTGTCTGTGCCAAGCACACATCATCTACAGCAAGCAGTAGAACATGTCAGAAAGACATACGAGAATTGTCCACTTTGGAGTCCATGGGGGCACCTATCAGTCAAGGGGGTTAGTCAGGGGCACCCTTTCACACCAGTCCCAGGTTTTGGCTATGGTCAATGTCTGAGTTTGCACAGGGGGACCATACTTGTGTGCTCCAGGGAGCAGGTCTTTTGTCTCCATAGAGATCAATCAATGGGTGGATGTGGTGCCATCAGGGAGATGTTTGATCACCACGGAGTCGTAGAGTAATACAGCGTGGAAACAGGCCCTTTGGCTCAAATTGGTCCATGCTGACCATGATGCCCACTCACCCAGTTCCAATTGCCCGCATTTGGTCCGTATCTCTCTCAACCCTTCCCATCCATGTACCTATCCAAATTTTTTTTTTAATGTCGCTAGTGTACCTGCCTCAATCACTTTCTCTGGCAGCCCATTCCATGTACACACCATTCTCTGTGTGAAGAAGTTGCACCTCAGGGCCTTCTTAAATCTTTCCCCTCTCACTTTAAACCTGCGCCCTATAATTTTCAATTCCCCGCCCCTGGGAAAATGATTATATGCATTCACCCTATGATTTTATACACCTCAATAAGATCACCCCTCATCTACGTTCCAAGGAATAAAGTCCTATCCTGGCCAACATCTCCCTATAACTCAGGCTTACTTGTCCTGGAAACATCTTCATAAATCTTCTTTGCACCAGGCAAGAGTCTGGGCAGATCAGGGCTGGTGCTGGCTGGTCAGGTCACACGAGAGAGTTGGGTTACAATCCCATCACCTCCCTTCCCAAAAAGTAAGGCAAAAGTGGGAAGGGTAGGGCTGGATGGTGGAGGGGACAGGTTGGCAGGTGTACACGGCTTGGATAGCCAGGGGAAATGTGCAGCCTGTGGATTTTATAGTGGCTGAAAGCCACTGGCAGAGAATCACTTACTATCATAACAATCAGGAAGCACAGAGATAGTGTGCAGTATTGAGGAGAACGCCTGCAAAGGGACTTACAATGGGAGCAGTAAGTGAGCTGACACGTTAGAGGGGGCTGCATTAGCAACCAGTCACTGGGCGGTCACATGGTAATGACACTGGTCGCCAACACATTTTTGTTAGCCTGCAGCACAGAAGACATGCAAAGTTAGCATTGTGAGAGGGTGGGGGGTGAGGGTGGGGGTAATGAGAGCAAATGAAGGAATGTGTTGCTTGCAAAAGAGGGGATTTTAGAGCATAAGTGTTGGTGGGAAATGGGGGCGGGATGCCATGGCATAAATGACTGTGAGGTAACAGAGAACAGAGCATTGTGCTTACCGTGACAGAACTGAGGTTGTTCACCTTCTTCCTGCAGTACTCCTCACCCTGGTGATCTCTGTCCAGGTTGGCATGGTCTGGTAGCGTACCTTTACCTGCCAGTCATCTGGAAAGGTCGAGCAAGTTTTCTCAAGGTAACTTGATGAAACTCGCTGGGAGGAGGACTCCTCTCCTCTCCTCTCCACCAACCCATCCGCATGGACCCTACTAGTCCCTATCTGAGAAGAATGGTATCAGTCTCCCCTTCTCTGACATTTTCTTTTCATGACCAAGCAGGACTGCTTCCAAATGCCAGCAAATCTGCTGGTATGTTGTGGGCTTTGAAAGACGGCGTGGCCATGAGGGATGCTTGTCTTCGGAAGGATCTCTGCTGAGTAGTGAGTTTCTTTGGAAATAATGTGCAATAAGATGGGACAGAAATCAGACATGATGCTTGCCATGAAATGCCAATTTAATGCAAGAAGTTTTGTAAGCTATATTGAGAAACACTTACATGTTACATTTCTTGATCTTGCCCCGAGAATCAATCCATTCCAAGGCACTCTCACTTTGCCAAAAATCTGAGAGAGTCAGCCCCCATGTTGGCTGCATTATAAAACCAAAATAAAAATACTTAATGCAGACATTTGCAGCTATTATAAATTTCTCCAAGCTTACCTGTTTCCTCCTCTTCAAAATTTCATCTGGTGGATCTTTATTTCAGTGAAACTTTAATCATATTATTAGATTGGCCATCTTCACTGCACTTCATTTCATTTGTGGTATGTTTACATTGCTGACAAGGCCTATTTTTATTGTTTGTCTAAAATAAAACAACAAAGAACTATGGATGCTAGAAATCTGAAATAAAGTAGAAATAACTCAGCAGGTCTGGCAGCATCTGTGGAGAGAAAGCAGAATCAATGTTTCAGATCCAGTGACCCTTCTTCAGTTCTGAAGGTGCTGCCAGACTGCTGAGTTTCTACAGCTATTTCTGTTTTTGTTTCATTTTTATTGTCCAGGCCCAGTTATCCTGAGAAAATGTTGGTGGCCTTCTTCTTGATCCAGCGCAGTTCTTGGGGTGATGATAATGAACATAATGTTGCGTCTTCTGTGTTTTTCCATCTTTTTGCCTCCAAAGGCAATGACATGCCCTTGAAGTGTTTTCCCTGTCCATCAACATGTAGCTTAGTATTGCAGACTCAAGGATGTATTTCCCTTTGTGGAGTTCAGTCTTCCCAATTAGCTGGTTCAGAACTGTTACTTTCACTTTGGGTGAAAAGGCACGTCAGTATTGGAGCCTACTATGCTGACGAAAATGCAATGTAAAGTATTCAAAACAGATAACTTTGCCTGGGAAAAGCAATCAATTTTGATGATATCTGATGTAAGTCTGCCTACAACAGGATGTTTTACTTGATGCAGGGATGATATTGTTACCTCCTGTAACAGTAGAAATGAAGATATCATGGTATCAAAGAATCTAACACACATTTATTACATCTAACTGTTATGTACAAATATTATGTATGCGCCTCAGACAAGTAAGTGTCTGGGCTAATATTAAGCTCTTAGGTTATGACAGAGGAGCTTGCTTCTAGTTGAGTATCAGACTTCACTTATCTGAGTTAAGATAGAGTATGAGACTTTGTACTCTCAGGTTATATGCTTTGATACATTGATATCATAAACACACATTTTAAAGGCATACTGACCACTTTACACAACACCCCTGACTGCGGTGGGCTGGGGGAGAAGGTTAGTTGTTGCAATAAGGTATCATGGACTATCAATATCAAACTTCCATCATCTGATTGTGATATTTGAGATCTTCAATGGGCTAAAAATGACTTTTACTAGTGACAAATACCAACTTAAAATAGTTATTGTATGACCTGACCAGATTAAGCCAATAGTCAGTGAAATCGTGAAATAGTCAGTAAATCCAAGCCAAAATTAACATTGTGATAAAAGGCACTTAAAATCAGGTGATTCACATATCTTTTGGAAATCACGTTTTGAGATGAAAATCTCCTGCAGATCATTCAACTTGAAAAAAAAATCAATGATGCCTTATATTAGAATCTGCAGAGCAATTGTATTTCAGGCTGGCCTCCTCCACTGGTCCTCAGCATCACTGATGCCAGTCTTCAACCAATTTGATTTACTCCATGTGATATCAAGAGGCAGTTGGAGACACTGGACACTGCAAAGGCTATGGACCCTGACAATGCACTGGCAATACTACTGAAGGCTTGTGCTCCAGAACTTGCCATGCCCTTAGCCAAGTTGTTACAGTACAGCTACAACACTGACATCTACCTGACAATGTGGAAAATTGCCCCAAGTATGACCTGAACAGAAAAAGCAAGATGAATCCGACCCTGCTAATTGCCATTTCATTACAGTAATTTTGATCGTCAGTAAAGTGATGGAAGGTGTCATCGATGTGATCTTAAGCAGCATCTGCTCAGCAACAACCTGCTCAGTGATGCTCAGTTTGGATTCCACCAGGGCCACTCAGCTCCTGACCTCGTTACAGCCATCATTCAAACATGGACAAAAGATTTGAATTCCAGAGGTGAGGTGAGAGTGACAGCTCTTGACATCAAAGCTGCATTTGACCAAGTGTGACATCAAGGAGCCTTGGCAAAACTGGAATCAATGGGTATCAGGGCCGAATTCTTCACTGGTTAGAGTCGTACTTCACATATAGGAAGATGGTTGTGGCTGTTGGAGTTCAGTCTTCTTGGCTTCAGAACATTTCTGCAAGAGTTCCTCAGGGTAAAGTCCTAGACCCAACCGTCTTCAGCTGCTTCATAAATGACCTTCCCTTCATTATTAGATCAGAAGTGGGGATGTTTGCCAATGATTGTGCAGTGTTCAGCACCATTCATAACTCTTCAGTTATTGAAGCAGCCCATGTTCAAATGCAACAAGATCTGGACAATATCCAGGCTTGGGCAGAAAGATGGCAAATAAATTCATGCCACACAAATGCCAAGCAATGACCATCTCTAATAAGAGACTATGTAACCAATGCTGTTTCATATTCAGTGGCATTACCTTTGTTGAATTCACTACTATCAACATCTTGGGGGTTACCATTAACCAGAAACTGAATTGGACCTGCCATACAAATAAAATGGCTATAAGAGCAGATCAGAGGCTAGGAATACTTGGAGGGTAACTCACTTCCTCTCTCTCCAAAGCCTGTCCAGCTTCTACGACGCAACAGTCAGGAGTATGATAGATAGATATCTCCCCACTTGCCTGGACGAGTGCAGCTCTAACAACACTCAAGAAGATTTACACCATCCAAGACAAAGCAACCTGCTTGGTTGGAGCTATGTCCACAAGCATCCACTCCCACCAGCAATGCTCAATAGCAGCAGTGTGTATTATCTACAAGATGCACTGCAGAAATTCACCAAAGATCCTGAGACAGCACCTTCCAAACCCATGACCACTTCCATCTGGAAGGACAAGGGCAGCAGGTTCGTGGGAACACCACCAACTAGAAACTCCCCTCCAAATTTCTCACAATCCTGACTTGGAAGTATATCGCCATTCCTTCATGGTTGCAGAGTCAAATTCATGGAATTTTCTCCCTATTGGCATTGTTGATCTACCTACAGCACATTGACTACAACAATTTAAGAAGACAAATTATCACCACCTCCTCAAGGGCAATTAGGGACAGGCAATAAATGCTGGCCAGCCAGTGATGCCCTGTCTCGCAAGTGAATTTTTAAAAAATAGCCTTGAGCAACCAGGTAGAGAGCAAAAACAAAATAAAATTTGACAACAACCAGAAGTCTGTCTCTCCCCTGACCATCTCAACTGCAGAAACCATGCCCAGTGAAAAAGCAACTTGGAGTAACAGCCATTCACCAAGAACTCAAGGATATCTGCAAACCGCTGCTGAAGAAAGAAAACAACACTAAAAAATAGGATTCCAGTTAGTCTGACAACTTGATGACTCAAAAACTTTACACTGCAGTTCCTTTGCCTTCCTATCTGTACTAGATACCCTCTATTCTCCTACCCATCCCGCTTTTAAACTTAATACCTTCACTGAGTGTATGTTTGATGCCACATTTTTATTCTTTGTTTTGGTTTAGTAGGTGATAAATTTAATTTTTAATTAACTCGAGAAAACCTAATTTGGCTCCTTCATTTTGATCTAATTAGTTAGATTTTAAGTGAAATATATTTACTGAGAAGATTGTGAATTTTTGGTATTCTCTACCATAGAAGGCTATGGAAACTCAGTCTTTGAGTAAGTGCAAGGTAGAGATGGATAAATTTCTAATTACCTATCGCATTTGTCCAGTGTAAGCGAATTAAAAGTTGAATTTACCCTGCAGCTGTTTGATCAGTAAGTCATAGTTTTGCTTATATAGTAATACTAACATTCAAGAGTGCAAGAGTTTCTTGTTCACCTGACAAAGGAACAACGCTCCAAAAGCTTGTGATTTCTAATAAACCTGTTAGACTATAATCCGGTGTCATGTGACTTCTGTCTTAACCTGTCAAAATGGCACCATATTGTAGTGACGAATGAAACCTTTTCACTGTATTTTACATTGTAACATACACGTAAAATAAAAATCATTCATGCATTTATCATCAAGCCTGTTTTTTGGTGGATGCCATCTAGTTAGCGACAGGTGTAGTCCCGGAAGACTGGAAGGTAACAAATGTTGTGCCCTTATTCAAGAAGGGCTGCAAAGAAAAACCTGGGAATTATAGACCAGTAAGCTTAACATCTGTGGTAGGTAAGTTACTTGAGATGATTCTGATGGATAAGATATACATGCATCTGGAGAGACAGGGTTTGATTAGGAGTAGTCAGCATAGCTTTGTGCGTGGGAGTTCATGTGTCACAAATTTGTTAGAGTTCATTGATGAAGTGACCGGGAATGTTGATGAGGACAGGGCGGTAGACGTGGTCTGAATGGATTTCAGTAAGGCCTTTGATAAGGTTCCACATAGTAGGCAGCTCTGGAAGGTTAGATCACACGGAATCCAGGGACAGCTGGCAAATAGGCTTGATAATAGGAAGCAGAGGGTAATCTGGAAGGATGCTTGTCAGACTGGAGGCCCGTGACTAGTGGTGTGCCTCAGGGGTCAGTGCTGGGCCCATTGCTGTTTGTTATCTATATTGATGATTTGGATGAGAATGTACAAGGCATGATCACTAAGTTTGCGAATGATTCTAAAATAGGCAGTATCGTGGACAGTGCGGAAAGTTATTAGAAATTGCAGCAGGATCTTGATTAGCTGGGGAAGTGGGCCAAGAAATGGCAAATGGAGTTTAATATAGAAAAGTGTGAGGTGTTGCATTTTGGAAAGTCAAATCAAAGTAGTTTCATCATGGTGAATGGTAGGGCCTTAAGGAGTGTACTGGAAGACAGGGATCTTGGAGTTCAGGTGCACGGTTCTCTGAACGTGGAGTCACAGGTAGACAGGGCAGTGAAGAAGGCTTTTGGTACACTGGCCTTCATCAGTCAGGGCAATGAGTATAGAAGTTGGGAAGTTATGAGCAGTTGTACATGACTTTGGTGAAGCCGTACTTGGAGTATTGTGTTCAGTTTTTGGTCACCTTGCGATAGGAAGAATGTTATTAAACTGGAATGAGTGCAGAAGAAATTTACAAGGATGGTGCCAGGACTTAAGGGAAGAGTTATAGGGAGAGGTTGGGCAAGCTAGGACTTTTTTCTTTAGAACGTAGGTGACTGACGGGGGATTTTATAGACGTGTATAAGATCATGAGAGGCAAGGATAGGGTGAATGCACTGAGTCTTTTTCCCAGGGTTGGGGAATTGAGGACTAGAGGGCATCTGTTTAAGGTAAGAGGGAAAAGAATACATGGGAACCTGAGGGGCAACTTTTTTACACAGTGGGTGGTATGCATATGGAATGAGCTGCCAGTGGAAGTGGTTGAGGTGGGTACATTAACAACATTTAAAAGGCATTTGAACAAATACATGGATAGAAAATGTTTAGAAGGGTATGGGCCAAGTGCAGGGAAATGGGCTTAGCGTGGATGGACATTTTGGTTGGCACGCACCGATTTGGGCCAATGGGCCTGACTCTGTGCTGTTGGACTCTATGACTCTAGTTGAGCCTTATATGACAGTTACTTGTAAATGTGCATACCTGTTTTTTCCCCTGCTATAGCTCACCATTTTCGGAAGCTGTCCTTTGTATCTGCCAGCCACAAGGCTTTTTTGTATGAACTTTCCTTCTGTTAGTACTTCTTCCAGGTCAAAGGTTGCCATGTCGTAGCCAAGAAAATATAATTGATCAAAGAAAACTTACAGCCCAGGAACAGGCCCTTCGGCCCTCCAAGCCTGTGCCGATCCAAATCCACTGTCTAAACCTATTGCCCAATTCCTAAGGATCTGTATCCCTCTGCTCCCCACCTACTCATGCATCTGTCCAGACGCACCTTAAATGAACCTGCCGTGCCTGCCTCTACTACCTCTGCTGGCAACGCATTCCAGGCACCTACCACTCTCTGTGTAAAGTACCTTCCGCGTGTATCCCCCTTAAACTTTTCTCCTCTCACCTTGAACGCGTGACCCCTCGTTATTGAATCCCTCACCCTGGGGAAAAGCTTATCTCTATCAACCCTGTCCATACCCTTCATGATTTTGAAGACCTCAATCAGGTCCCCCCTCAATCTCCTTTTTTCTAATGAAAACAATCCTAACCTACTCAACCTCTCTTCAAAGCTAGCACCTTCCATACCAGGCAACATCCTCGTTAACCTTCTCTGTACCCTCTCCAAAGCTTCCACATCCTTTTGGTAATGTGGCGACCAGAACTGTACGCAGTATTTTAAATGCGGCCGAACCAAAGTCTTGTACAATTTTAACATGACCTGCCAGCTCTTATACTCAATACCCCGTCCGATGAAGGCAAGCATACCATATGCCTTCTTGACCACTCTATCCACCTGTGCAGCCACCTTCAGGGTACAATGGACCTGAACTCCCAGATCTCTCTGCTCATCAACTTTTCCCAAGGCCTTTTACAATTTTGGCAAACACTTGGAAGTATTTTTGAAATGTTTTTAAAATCAATTACATGCTCCATAGACATTTTAAAGAGTTTAAATTGTCCTTACTATACTCCTCCCAGATTAAAGATCATCAAAATACTGCATTTAAAGCGCCAGCAGTGTCACAGGCTAAAGGAGCTAATGGCCTTCCATTACGTTTTGATTTATTTGATTTTATGATATATCAAATAGCTGTAATTCCTCTTTATATGATTCTGCAACCTTGTACTTTTAAGTTTACAGCAGAGTGGGAGGATATTTGACCCAGTGTTAGTCCTAGTCTATTGAAAGAACCATCCAATTAGCTCTGCAGCTCCATTCTAACTCATAGCCCTGTATTGTTGGGCTGACATTCTCTGAGTTTCTGTATGTTAACCTTTCTGTATTCTATAAAAGATTCTTTTCTTTGCCTTTCAGGTTGGAAACCTTGGTTTATTGTTCATGCTTTTGTTTTTTATCTATGCGGCTCTTGGAGTTGAACTCTTTGGAAAACTGGGTGAGACTTTAATTGATATCCTTGTCATAGCCAGTTTAGATATTTTCTAATCAGAAATATTATTACAAATCTTTGGCACAGGTGACACTTGAACCTGGGTCTCCTGGCTCAGAGGAAGGGACACTACCACTGTGCCACAAGAGCCTAATTTTCAGAGTTTATTTCAATGCTTAAATAGGAGTTCATGCCCTCATTTGGGTTTGTTAAACTACCCAATGGGTTCTATTAAAATGGAGGGGGCTGGTTTGCAACACAGAATGATACCAACAGCATGGGGTCAATTCCTGAATGGCTGAGGTTACCATGAAGGGCTGCCCTTCTCAACCTCTCCCCTCACCTGAGTCATGGTGACCCTCAGGTTAAGCCACCACTAATTATCTGTCTCTCACAATAGAACAGCCCTATGGTTTGCCAAAACTACCGTAACTCTGCCTTTGTTAAAATTATTTTCAATGTAAACTATAAAATTCATCACTTCCTGGCTTTTAAAATATGTCCAAACTAAAAATTGGCACAAAGCAGTGGAAATTCAAATAAAAGAGAATTATCAGTTGCATCAATGTAAAGCACTTAATATAGTCTTCAATAATGGATTGGACTGTTTTGCTTCTCAGTTTGCAACGATGAAAATCCATGTGAAGGCTTGAGTCGACATGCAACATTTGAGAATTTTGGAATGGCATTTCTAACTTTATTCCGAGTTTCTACTGGTGATAACTGGAATGGAATAATGAAGGTATGTAATTACTTCCACTGAACTGTTAAGCTCAAGCATTAGTAATACACCAACAACCTATTAATTAGAATGTCCCAATGAAATTAAATGATCTATTTTATCTGTATTTATGTTAAATTCAGTTTACTTTGTTCATCAGTAATTAATGGTATCTACCTACAGTCTTTATCTCAGAATATTATACCTTATAAGGTACAAAATAAGGGGGAGCAGGACTGAGTTGAGGAGGAACTTATTCACAAAGGGTTGTGAATCTGTGGAATTCCCTGCCCAGTGAAGCAGTG
This sequence comes from Ginglymostoma cirratum, assembly GCA_024137785.1. Taxonomy (NCBI): domain Eukaryota; kingdom Metazoa; phylum Chordata; class Chondrichthyes; order Orectolobiformes; family Ginglymostomatidae; genus Ginglymostoma; species Ginglymostoma cirratum. Next base: position 12,442,460 of record JAHRHZ010000022.1, read on the forward strand.
GATCTACCTCTTTGGATGTTTTTAAAGCAAAGATAGATATATTTTTGAACAGTAAAGTAGTGAGCAGGTCGGTAAGTAGGTCTGAGTCCACAAAAAAATTGGCCATGATCTTACTGAATGGCAGAGCAGGCTTGACGGGGCAGATGGCCTAATCCTACTTATTGTTTTATGTTCTTATGTTCTAATATATTTCTAATGCTTTTGAATTTTAATGGGAATGGAATAGGCTACTTGACTGACAGCAACCATTCAATTCATAACAAAGAAGATCATTTCCCCCGATAAATGAGTGAATTAGTATTGGGTAAGAGGAAAATATCATAAAATACTCAACGGCCCTAGAACTGCCTCTAAGTCATCCACTTCTGGGTTTAGTAGCAGAGTCGGGAGTCAAATTGCTCCCATGTGATGGGGCTTTTCATCTAATTGTTATAATGAGCCTGGGAACCTTGCAGTCATTCAGGTTCACACCTGACCAGCTAGATTTCCTAAGCTTCAGGAAAAGTGCAGTTGGAGGAGGAGTGAACAACATCACTGGCTTGTGGGCCAGGATAATGAGCAAGCATGCTTCCTCCTGCTCATGTTTACCTCTTCCTCTGCCCAAAGACTATGATCTGTCTTACCAAAAAAGATTTGAATGCTTCAAGAGGTCAAGCATATATCCTAAGTGTTGATATTTCCAGCTATTTCTATTGAGTTCTGATAATTTCAGACGATTGTAGTGTTTCTTAATGCTGTGCATTAAAGATGGGATTTGATTCACATTGTTCTTTCAATGACTACCAGTTCCTCAGTGGACTGTCTGGGAGTGAGGCAAAGAAAAGAGCCAGCATGCATCTTAAAGGACAAGAGAAACTGAAGGGCAAGGCAACTGAGACAGTTGTTGGGAACATTCCTTTTGTTTGAATACAAAACAATATTGACAAAAGTGTCGTTGGAAACAGGTCACCAGATCTCTGCCTTGGAGTGACATTTAAAGGCAGATAATCTTTTAACAAGGATTCAGTTTGTCTTTTTTTAACATTAAGATATGAATTCTCGAGACTAACTTTTGGGAAGGGGTACAATGCTTGCAACATCTCCACCAAAGCATGAGCGTGCATGTTGGATTGGAGCAATGATTTCAAAATATTTTTAAAATGTCTTAAGAGTAAGCAATGAGTTTGCTAGCAGGCTTGCAAAAAGATCTAACTCTAAGTTGATTATACTTCTATTTGTAAAATTGACAGGAATACTATTTGAAAAGGAGATTGATACAACAATAATGTGAATCGTACCAAAGAATTGAATGAAATCCAAAGAAACTAATTGTATTCCACAGGTTAATTGTGATTTTTGCCAGGTCTACAAACAAACTATAACAGCAACAGAGATTAAGGCTGATATTTTGCCCTCATACTACTGAAATACATCTGATTCTAATTTTCATCATTCTGCTAGATTCTGCACAATGGGCCACCTTTGTCCTGAAAAATTAAGTTATTGTACTTGTGCCCTTCTCAATATCATTGCACGGTTATTACAAGCAACAGGTGTTCTACGTTGCTGGGTCTAAGCTGCACTACCTTACCTTATGGTCATTTGAACTACAAATCTTCTTTCAAAATAATGATCCTGCATATGTAGTGTGAACACAGGATATGATGTGACCTTCACTTGAGATGAGGCTTTTCTTTTTTGAAATGCCAGAAGGTCTCAGTAAAATCACTATAATTATGATTGAGCAGGACAGGTGAGCCAAAGGAAGAGGCAATTTACAAATGCTCAGTTCAGTGCCCATGAAATGAACAGCAATCGGAATTCTGAATGGAGTCACCTAGTCAAAATAAATGCCTGGTAGGTTATTAGATAGAAATTCAATGTAGAAAAGTACTCAATAAATGTAGAGTTGTATAGTAGACTACCAATAAATGTCAGATTTACTATCAGGGTCCCAGTAAGGTATTAGATTGTAACAAAGAGGTAGCTAGGTTTGATAATATAGTTTAAAAATCCACAGGTGAGAATAATAAGGTATTTTTACGCATTTCTAAAGTACAACAATGAGAGAATGAAGAGCTTTATACATGTGTCTTGCATCACAGAGTGTATCCAAGCGGTTCTTTTCAGATTTGGTTAAACATAGTTAAGAGAAGACTCAACAACAGCAATTTGCTAAATATGATTGTTTATTAAGTAATAATAAAAAACAAAAAAGAAAGGAACGTTTATTAAGTAAATGAAAAGAATGAGAAAGAAAAGGAAAAAACAATAAGCCTCATGCCCTTCTGGCCATTGGGGACCCCTTGATCAACGGCTGGGCTGGAGGCTGAGCTTGTTCCTGGCACCGTTCACAATCCCGGTCTGAGGTGAAGTCCAGTGACTTGGAATGAAACTCTGTCTTATACAGCGTAACAAACAGCCAGCAGAGAAAATAGCAGATACAATGGACAAAACTGCTGGCTGGTACAGAAAATACAGTTACAAAAAAAACAAGCTGCATGTGCCATCTTTGACCCATAAAGGAATGTTCACAGGACTCGTTCAAGGTCATACAGTTTGTCGAGCATCATGCTAAACTTTCCCAGCCTATTTTCCCATCCTGTACAATCTATTTTCCTATGTATGTGTTGAATATCATCATTATCTTTTAGTCTTTCAGCCCATCCTGTAAAACATGTTACATATTCCCATCTCAAATGCGTTCCAACTCATGCAAAATTATCTATGTGCATCCTAGCCCTCACTAATACTTGCTGTCATCACTTATAAACTCCCTGTCCCCTTTGGTACTCATTTTAAAAACAAAGAGTGTCCCCTTTGGTACTCATTTTAAAAACAAAGAGTGTCCCCTTTGGTACTCATTTTAAAAACAAAGAGTACTGAAAGAATCTAGCAGGTCTGACATCATATATGGAAAGTGAAACAAAAGTTAATGTTTCAAGCCCAACATGACTCTCCTATTTAGAACACAGATACTCCAAAACCTTAATCTTCCCTGTGCCTAAAACTTCCTCTAGTCCAATCTGCTAATGTACTCAAGAAGTGCGGAAATACTCAACAGGTCAGGCAACATCTGTGGATGGAAACAGAGTTAACGGTAACAGTTGTTGGTGGCAGAACTGCAAATGCATGACATTTCCTCAAGAGGTCAAAGGTATGAGCATCAAAATTAAAGGCTCCTAAGACAGGCATTAATTCTCTGTAAGTCAGTGGGAGCGTTCTCATTGCTAAAGAAGCTTTTTGGAAGTGCAACCACTGCCACCACTGCTCCACCTGGATCCCTGGAAATGGAAGCCATTGCACCTATCTCAATCAGCTTTTGGTCTTCTCTCCCCTGCCCTCATCTCTGACACCATTATCCTTCCCCTGTTTTCAGTGATCTTTGGCACACCCCTATCACCAACTAGCATTGAATTTTGATCTTCCCCATAGCACCATTGAAACTGCCCCTGTTGTCCTTGACTGGCCATTGATAGCCTTGACTCTTCCTCTATCATCTTTGACCTTCCTTGTGTCGACTTTGACTTTCAGGATTTTATCATTGACCTGCCCTGCATAACACATGATCTCCCCATGATCATATTTGTTTTAGTATCTTTCAACATTGACCTTCCCTGTATAGTCCAGTTTCTTCCACCACATGACTTCATAGGGCTGCCACTCTCTCTCCGTCCTTCCCTCAATCTCACATGTGTTATTCTCCTTTCATTGCCATTACCCACTCTGTCATTAATGCCTCCCCTCTAGTAGTTGGCAAAGCTCCCCATACAAGGAAAAGCAGCACCTACTCACTCCAAGCTCACTACAAAGACTACCTTACCTGCTGCATGTCATGCATAACTAATTGTGAACCAGAAGGCCTGGCTGTCTTGTTTGTTGATTACTTAATTCGAAAGGTGCGCTTAATTCTCTTGATGTTGCCTTTTATTGAGCATGCATGTCATGTAAATGTATTAAAAATAGGTTCCCAACATCTGCCATGGGAAACGTAATCCACTGTGAATTTAATTCCATAGTTTCATACTGCCTTTGGAAGCTGAATTTTGGCCTTCTGCGTAATTAAGTGCCTATCATTTTGCAGTTGGGAGCTTCAAAAGATTCTGCCCAACTGATAAAAGGTTTTACAACCTAAAAGATTAACCTTGGTTTTCTGACTAACCTGTTAAATGTTTCCAGCATTATCTGTCTTTATTTTAGATTTGCAGATTCACAACATGTTTCTTTTGTGCTAATATGCACTCCCTGCTCTTCAAACTTTGCTTTTGTCTGCTCTGACACAGTCTTCAGTAATCTTGATCTCAACTTCTTGCTGGATCCATCATCCTCATATCTCTCCCCCAAATCAGGAACCTCATCAAGTCCAACCTCTTTCGCCATTCCTTCACTCATCTTTGCAAGCTCTACAACCACTGCTGGCCATCCATTTTTACCACTGTTAATGATTTGGGAAGTCTTGCTTTGTTGAGTGTGGTGCATAAATGCAAGTTGGTACTCATTCTTTGCACATTTTTGAATTTTCACAGGATACATTGCGAGAATGTGGCAGTGAAGATAAGCACTGCCTCACCTACCTCCCTTTCTTCTCTCCTGTGTACTTTGTCACTTTTGTTCTAATCGCTCAATTTGTGCTCGTCAATGTTGTGGTTGCTGTTCTAATGAAACACTTGGAGGAGAGCAACAAGGAAGCCAAAGAGGATGCAGAGCTTGATGCAGAAATAGAGCTGGAAATGTCACGAACCCAGGGAGCATCAACTAGCAGCATTGGACAAACCCCTATCCTTGACAGCAGAGCCACAGGAGCTGGCCAGGAGTCAGTAAGACTTGAATCACCAGTACACGTAAAACAACTAGTGGTGAGTGCAATTTACACTATTTCTTTTATTCATAGAGAAGGATCACAAGCAAGCTTATTAGTCAACTTTTTTGGGGTATCGTTAAAATACATTCAAAAGTACTACAACAAAAGAGGTGCTGCTTTCGTATTAATTAGACTTGGTGATGAATTTTCCCATGTATGTGACAATCCTGACATTGACCACAATTCCCCAGCAGGATGTAGTGTTCATACAGGTTACCAATTAAAATGTTGCCTCGAGGACACCCATTATTAAGGACAGGACAGGACTGAGTTCCATTGTCAAGAGGTCTGTTATGCTGACCTGCTTTGTGGTGTGAGTGTTCATGGTACCTTCAGAGGAGGGAAGCAACTGCATTTACTACAAGACCTACATTAGTTAGGACAATCAGCCACCATGAATTGGCTACAACGACATGCCTTCTGCTTGAGGAAATTTAATGCCAGCAACTTAATGAAAAGCCTCACATGGTTCATGGCTTAAACATCCCATGGGCACAGTCGGATTCTTGTGTGAAATTTGTAAAGTTTGAATTAAAAATTGGGTTTAATTAACCTATTAATGCCCTAATTGGCTATCTACCACTTCAGGCAGGTTGCCGTTGCTGCCGGGAGTATGCCTGCAGGAAGAACATACAGCCATGTGTTTTCGAGCTATCCTGATGCGATTCAGTTGCATTTTCCATGCTCCCTGTCCACTTCCCAAATCACCTCCATTTGTATGGGAGAATTTAGTTCATGGTGTTTAACTAATGATGTTGTGTTAAGGAAGTAATGATACATTAGCGGTATTTAAAAGCCTTTGATGATTCTGAACCTCCCTCCTTGCCTGAGGTGTAGTGACCCTCAGGTTAAATCACTACCAGTTGTGTCTGTCTCATAAGAGAGCAGCCCTATGGACTGGTAAGGCTATAGTGACTTGACCATGTTTCAGCTCAATCTGAAAGGAAGCAGAATAACAAGGTGTAGAGCTGGATGAATACTGCAGGCCAAGCAGCATTAGAGGAGCAGGAAAGCTGAAGTTTCGGGCGTAGACCTTTCTTCAGAAATGGGGGAGGGGAAGGGGATTCTGAAATAAATGGGGAGAGAGGAGGAGGCGGATAGAAGATAGGTGGAGAGGAGACAGACAGGTCAAAGAGGCAGGGGTGGAGCCAGTAAAGGTGAGTGTAGATCTGAGATATCGTTTTTCAAGGACCGCAACTTCACCCCTTCAGTGGTGGGGAACGCCCTCGACCATGTCTCCCAGAATTTCCCACAACTCAACCCACACACCCCCTCCCCACAATAACAACCAAAACAGAAACCCCCTCATCCTCATGTACGACCCCACCAACCTCCGGATCCAACGCATCATCCTCCGACACTTCCGCCATCTGCAATCCGACCCCACCACCAAAGACGTTTTTCCCTCCCCACCTTTATCTGCTTTCCGGAGGGACCACTCTCTCCCTGACTCCCATGTCCACTCCGCACTCCCCTCCAGCCCCACCACACCTGGCACTTTTCCCTGCAACCGCAGGAAGTGCTACACCTACCCCTACACCTCCCCCCCTCGCCCCCATCCCAGGCCCCAAGAAGACATTCCACATCAAACAGATGTTCACCTGCACATCTGCTAATGTGGTATACTGTATCCGCTGTTCCAGATGTGGCCTCCTCTGCATCGGGGAAACCAAGTGGAGGCTTGAGGACCACTTTGCGGAACACCTACGCTTGGTTCGCAACAAACAACTGCACCTCCCAGTCGCAAACCATTTTGACTCCCCCTCCCACTCCTTAGAAGACGTGTCCATCCTGGGCCTCCTTCAGTGCCACAACGATGCCACCTGAAGGTTGCAGGAACAGCACCTTATATTTCTCTCGGGAACCCTGCAGCCCAATGGTATCAATGTGGACTTCACAAGCTTCAAAATCTCCCCTCCCTCGACCACATCCCAAAACCAGCCCAGCTTGTCCCCGCATCCCTATCCTGTCCTTCCTGCCACCTATCCCGTCCTCCCACCTCAAGGCCCACCCCCATCTCCCACCTACTAGCCTCATCCTGCCCCCGTGACCTGTCCGTCCTCCCTGGACTGACCTATCCCCTCCCTAACTCTCCACCTACACTCACCTTTACTAGCTCCACCCCCACCTCTTTGACCTGTCTGTCTCCTCTCCACCTATCTTCTCCTTTATCCATCTTCTATCCACCTCCCCCTCTCTCCCCATTTATTTCAGAATCCCCTTCCCCTCCCCCATTTCTGAAAAAGTCAGCTTTCCTGCTCCTCTGATGCTGCTTGGCCTGCTGTGTTCATCCAGCTCTACACCTTGTTATCTTGGATTTTCCAGCATCTGCAGTTCCTACTATCTCTGGAAGAATTGTAAGTAAACAAGACTTAGCAGTAGGGTTCAGCCTCTGGGTGAATCTGTAAACAATTTCATTAATGACTTCCATGATTAGAGAAAAACTGTGAGGCTTGAAAACAGCTTATTAGAGACAGAATTGTTGGAATTCTTGATGAAACATTGTCAGATTTCTTACAGTCGAAAGAATATTTAACTTTTGAAAAAGCTACTCCAATCATGCTGGTAGCAGAAACCAGCAACTCATAGAGAGTTCTTGAGAAGTCCAACCCCACCTCAAGAGGGCAACAGAGACTATTCTCTTTATAAGTTATGCATACTTGGTTAAAAATATACATGATGGGCCAACACGGAGAGTACATCAAACAGCAGATGCTAAGAGTCAGAGTTATTGTTAGTGTTGTGGGAAAATAAAGCCTCGCAGGCAATGCCCAGCCATGAAAGGGATGCCTTTTTTTCAAAACATTTTAAAATTACTTGCAGAAGATGTGCAGAAGAAAGATAGTGTTAGGACAGTGGAAAGACTGGTGGTCACACATGCAAAGAGGCCTACACAATACAAGTTCCACAACTATTGTGAAAAAGAAGGTACCTGCATTATTCTTTATACCAGGCACCTCTGAGAGAAATTAACTTTTTGAATGTAAGTAGAGATTCAACCAACTCAAGTTTCACAGAGCTTGTTTATATCAATGGACCTTTTGTTAATTTGAAACTTTATACAGAAACAAATTTCTCCACCCATCAGATAATATGCCATGGTTGAAGGAACCGAGGCAGCAGCTTACAAAGACCAAAACTATATGGTCCGGGTGAAACAACTCTTAAGATTAAATTTATGTTTCAAATAACACAACACAAACAGTGTATGAGAATTGAAAATGCATATGTGATTCACAATCAATACTCTTCACTTTTGAGAATGCACACATGTCTTGACACAACTATCATTGAGAGGGCAGTGGATGACCCACCAGTTCAAAGAGAACATCTGGTGCAGAAGAAAACTGTTGTCAAACAACTGGTCCAGAGGTATTGTCAATCACCGAGTCAAGGAGTTTCTGAAATCTGGGAGGATCCTAAAAAGCAGACTACTAAGAATTGCATTAAGAATTACAAAGAAATGTTTCATATTGCCGCGGAAAGTGGCCAAGTGAAAAGAAGTTGAAGCAAAATTTGACAAGAACAAAAGAGTGATCAAGATTATTCTACTGTTCGCCAGTATAGTACTAAATGATGGCGAGACTAAACAGTCAGCAAACTGGTCAAGAATACCTACTTTGAGCACTGACAGCATGTCACAATCATAGATGATATTCCTGTATATGACAGAAGGTTACTTCATTCATCTGCAGTTTGGGAAGCTGTAATGAAAACAATACACTAGGAACACTTGAGAGTTGCCAGGTGTACAACGAAGGCTCAGTGTGATGGCCATAAAAACTCAAAACTCAAAGGAGATTAAAGATCTCATAATTTGTTGGAACATATGCTAATGTATGGGATTGTCAGGTGTAGAAAGCACTCCTATCATTACCGAAGACAGATCAGAAGATAAAGCTGAGCAAAATTGAGAAAAAGCAAATACTGAGAATAAAATTAGTACTTGAGTTCATTTAAAGATCTTTAACTGATGGTGTTCAGTCAGCAGAATAGTCCAGAGAGCAAATTGGTATAGCCGAATAGTCAATGCCAGTAATGAAGACAGTGCTGAGTAAGCAGCAATCTTCCAGTTATATGACTGAGGATGTGAAAAAGTATAGTTCAGTGAACAACCACCAAGGGCTATTAAAAATGTCAACCTAATCAACAAACGAAAAGTTTGTGTACTTCCTGTAGCAGATTGAGAGTACGGATTTACTTCATCAAAGTGGAAATTAGACAATTTCAAGGAATTTGTAACTTCAAGGAAGCCAGGCCTTTGTCCACAGATTCAACGAACAGTCAAAAAGAAGAAAATTGTTGGTCTAGAAATACAGGATGCAGTCAAGATAATGTACTTGTTTCAACAGAATAGCCATCTCCCATGATAGATATTCATGAGAGATTAAAAATCCCCCAGTGATGTTATGTGCTAATTCCAGAGGCTAGCAGGAGGATCGCTTCTGCACATCAGAATTCAGGAGATTAAAGGCCATCCAGAGATGGTAATAAACCTGAAATAACTCCACAGAGACTGGTATCCTGTCACCAAGTCACCCTTTACTTATTGATGAACAGTTCTTGACTTTAATACAGACTCAGGCACTGTTGCCAATATCTCTGACTTTCACCCTTTTTATGTCAGCCAGGTCTCCCTGATTGGACCAGATTAATATGCCCAATCAGGGAACTCATTTTCTATGAAGTCCAGTTGGCTAACTTCATTACAATCATTACAGAACCAATGATTCTATCTACCAGCAATGACTTCTGAGATAAATATCTAAAAAAAATAAGATCCACCAGTATGTTGATGTGATGCTATTCAGATCAAAGTTAACAGTCTTCAGGCAAAAGACCTACCATTTTAACAAGTCCGAAGAGAGTGCATACTGGGAAAATTGTGGAACGTCCAGACTGCCTGCATTGTTGAGCTCAGAGATTTACTAGATTAATGTATAATGATTAACTATGATTTAAAATTGTTTGAGGAGTTGGGGGATGTAATGTTCATGTTACGTTGGGCTCTACTCAAGTTGATGATGTTACATAGTCTTTGGATAGAGGTAATTGAAACCTGTATGAGTTCCTGAGAAGAGCTGATAGATTCTCATAGCCATTAGCAGTCCTATGTAATTGTGCCTATTTGGTCACGTAAAATGTAGCTATTGTCATTATGCATTTAACTATGATGGAATGTTCAACAAATATCTCTCTGTGTAGACTCACAAGTGGTCCATCCGCTACCACTCATAATTAGATATGTTCTAAAGACAGTGTTTTAAAAAAAAAACGAATATTGGTGACAAGGAACTACCCAAATGACAATATGGCATGATTCAAGATCATGAGGGATCAATAGATATGTGGTATTATTCCTACTCATGAAAGGATCAAGAACAAGAGGTCACAGATTTAAAAGAACTGATGAAAACAGCAAAAGCAACATGAAGAAGTTCTTTCTCATGCAGCAAATGGTTAAGGTCTGGAAGGCACTATCATTCTGTCTGAAAGTGTGGATGAGGCATATTCAGTTGAAACTTTCAAAATCATACTCTTAACTGAAAGGAGAGAATATGTAGCACGAGGTGGGAAAAGGCTGGGGAATAGGAGTAAGTGATCTGCACATTCAGAGAACTAGTGCAGATGGACTGAATGGCCCTCTTCTGCACTGTAACTATTTTGTGATATTTTGAAAGCTGACAGTCAGTTAGGAATTTATTTTGCATGTCCGTTCATCATGAAACTAGAAAATGTGTAATTATGTTTATAATATTACAAGGTAATTTTTCAATGAAATACAAGAATATTTCACACCTATTCTATGTATTTTACAACTGATTTTACTTTTAAATCCAATCTTCCTCACCTTCACTAATTTTGCTTGGCAATTAAGCCTTGAGATTAGATTTCTGCCTAAGCACTGGGGAATGAAGGCAATGGCACATGAAGCATATGATAAACTGTCAGGTTTTTTCTATTTTTAAAAATGAAACGCCTCGTCACCAATGTAGCTTTCAATATTGCGCACCAATTGAGGATCAACAAAATCGGGTGTAATCAAAGTTAAGCATCAAAGTAAAAGAGAAAAAGCTAGCTGGAGATATTTTGTTCTAAAGTTTATGAAATATGTTATCACTAATTAAACTAATCCAGATTACAGCCTAGACAGAAGACATTTTTCACTTTATGCAGTCTGTTCCCCTGAGCTTAAGCCATACATGGTAAATGTGCTTGTGTCTACACCAGATCATGCACCATTGCTTTGCTTAAATACTTACATAGGTTTCTAAATCTGTTTAACATTACTGTTATGCTGTTTCTTGCTTAAAAAGGCCTTTCTGGTAATTTGCAAGAATTCGTACTGTAATGTATGCTGCAGTTCACTTCCAGCAAGACCCTTTGAAGAAGCAATTTTGATTTACAGATTTCACATTATGCAATGTAAAATGGTTCTATGAGCAAAAGATTGATCATTGCCTCATGCCGACTTTGATATTGTCATGAATACCCATTATAAAGTCACAATTTCTAATAATCGATCCCAAATAAAAGCAGTAAGAAAGGCACTGTGATTGGTCACACACCCTCAGGCTACATAGAAGTAAAATCAGCCACAGTTCCTCAAACTGATTACTGTCTGGTGACCCCTGCTAAATAGTGAGTGAGTGAACATCTGGCTCAGATAGCATTGAGCTGGGCCTTGATGCATTCCCGTGGCTGAATTCCTCCACAGCAATCTTTGTTTTAGCTCACTTATTTTCATCAAATTTTCAGTGCCCAGGACATAAATCATCATCGACACACTGTCACGTTTCACTTCGAAGAGAGCATCAAAGTTTAGATCAGTGCTTTTAGTTTTAGTTAAGGGTGTCTCTGTTAAATACCTCCTTAACTACGTCAAAGATTTTAAAATCACCCACTTTAATTGCAGTTTACAGCGATCCTGATTTAAGTATACATTTTTGTACCCATCAATGTTAAATGATGGTAATAACTCTAAAGATATTTAATTGTTGTAAGTCTAATGTTGTAAATTTAAAAACACTAGCTTTGTCATTGTCATCTTTACACCAGGTATCCTGGTAATAATATTTTGCTCGTGCTTCTATACAAGTCACTAACTCAAACTCTTGAAAAAAACACCTGCGACAATGTTCATTTTATTCATTGAGTCATGCAGTAATCATAGATAATAGGTACTGCAGATGCTGGAGTAATCATGTTCTCTTTACACATTTTTCAAAGTTTTTTTTTAAAATATAGATCAGGAGTGACAAACATCATAATGCAAATTAAGGGTTTTAAAAAAAAATTTGACAATGTGTTAGATAATATCCAATACTCATTAGAATGTAATCTCCTTGCAGCAATTCGAGTTTATCCAACCGTGGTTTATACAATTCGCATTGATGGTTAAGTGTCTTGAAGTAAGGGTCATGTATTGCATAATTATTTAGGCACAAGGCTGCACTTCTCAATGTTCCTTACTCGACATGTGGTGTCTGCTAGTTCGCTTTCAGCTTTCCACGACCAGCAGGTACCACAGGGACTGGATCGCATCATTTGCACAAGGGGAGATAGTGGCCCATCACTGAACTAGCAAACTGGAGACCCAGCCTAACGTTGTGTGGACATGAATTCACATCCCACCGTGGAAGCTGGTAGAAGTTAAATTCAAACTAATAAAAATCTTGAATTGAAGACTAATCTCAGTAAAGCTGACACTGGAACTATCATTGTTGTAAAATCTCATTTGGTTCACTAATCCCTTTTTGAGAAGGAAACATGGCATCCTTATTAATCTAGCCTACATGTGACTCCAGACCCATAGCAATGTGATTAACAATTAACTGCCATATGAAATGGCTGAACAAGCCATTCAGCTTTTAACAACAGTGTGGATGTATCTACACACCAAGGACTGCCGTGCTTTAAGAAGACAGCTCACCACCACTTTCTCAAAGGCAATTGGAGTTGTGCAACAAATGCTGTTCTAGCCACAATGTCTGTGTCTCATGCATTTATTATAAGCATCTGTTTTGGTTACAGTATTCCTTTAAAAACTGGTTCTTAAGTTAATCATTTTATTGAGTTAATTTGGTTGCACTATTATAAAAAGAGAATAAAGAAATTCCTATGATAAGTAGGCATTGAAGAAGCTGGAATGCATTATCTCCACCCCAAATAAAATTTGAATTTAATTTGAAAGATGTATTTTAAAGTTTTCACTCAGGTTGCAGTGGACCTTTGATGAGCTGTTGATTAGTTAATTTGTTCATTTACTTCTCATTTACTCAAGAGGATAAAGGGAGGGCCCTCTTGTAGTGCGGTGGTAGTGTCCCTACCCTTGGAGTGAGAGACCTGTGTTCGAATTCTACCTGCTCCAGAGGTGTGTAATAACATCTCTGAACAGGCTGATTAGGAAAAATAGGTTAAATTTAAAAAGAGGATAAAGGCCTACTCGGCATGATTGTCTGTTGTGTGCTTGATGCCTACAGTGAGCAGTGGATGCCAGAAGAGCTGGAACTGCATGATCTCTCCCCAATCCCCAACAACAGTTTAATCTAATTTGATAAATTTCTGTTGAATTTTTTATTTCTGTTAAAGTGATCCTTTAAAGGGCTATCACTAGTTAATTCAGGATGACAGTTTATGTTGAACACCTAGTCAAGAGGAAGAAGGAATCTTACTTAAGGTTGAGGAAGCAAGAATTGGACAGGGCTCTAGAGATCTAAAAGGTAGCCAGGAAGGAACTGAAGAATGGACTTAGGAGGGCTAGAAGTGGATATGAGAAAACCTTGGCGGGTAGGATCAAGGAAAACCCCAAGGTGTTCTATACTCATGTGAGGAACAAGAGGGTGGCCAGAGTGAGAGTAGGACCAACCAGGGCTAGTGGAGGGAACTTGTGCGCGGAGTCAGAGGAGGTAGGGGAGGTCCTTAATGAATACTTTGCTTCAGTATTCACCAGTGAGAGGGACCTTGACGTTTGTGAGGACAGCATGAAACAGGTAGATATGCACAAACATCTTGTTGTTAGGAAGGAGAATGTGCTAGAAATCTTGAAAAACATGAGGATAGATAAGTCCCCTGGGTCATATGGGATATACCCAAGGTTGCTATGTGAAGTGAGAGAAGAGATTGCTGCCCCTTTGGCAATGATCTTTGTGTCCTTACTGTCCACTGGAGCAGTGCCAGAAGATTGGAGGCTGGCAAATGTCATTCCCTTGTTCAAGAAAGGGAATAGGGATAATCCTGGAAATTACAGACCAATTAGTCTTACTTCTGTGGTGGGCAAATTATTGGAGAGGATCCTGAGAGATAGTATTTATGATTATTTGGAAAAGCACAGTTTGATTAGAAATAGTCAGCATGGCTTTGTGAGGGACAGGTCATGCCTCACAAGTCTTATTGAATTCTTTGAGGATGTGACAAAACACATTGATGAGGGTAGAGCAGTGGATGTGGTGTATATGGATTTTAGCAAGGCATTTGATAAGGTTCCACATGGTAGGCTCATTCAGAAAGTAAGGAGGCATGGGATTCTGGGAAATTTGGCTGTCTGGATACAAAACTGCCTGTCCAATAGAAGACAGAGGGTGGTAGTAGATGGAAAGTATTCAGCCTGGAGCTCGGTGACCAGTGGTATTCCGCAGGGATCTGTTCTGGGACCTCTGCTCTTTGTGACCTTTATAAATTAATTGGATGAGGAAGTGGAAGGGTGGGTTAGCAAGTTTGCCGATGACACAATGGTTGGTGGAGTTGTGGACAGTGTGGAGGGCTGTTGTAGGTTGCAACTGGACATTGACGGGATGCAGAGCTGAGTAAAGAAGTGGCAGATGGAATTCAACCCAGAAAAGTATGAAGTGATTCATTTTCTAAGGCCGAATTTGAATGCAGAATACAGGGTTAATGGCAGGATTCTTGGCAGTGTGGAGGAACAGAGGGATCTTGGGGTCCACGACCATAGATCCCTCAAAGTTGTGACCCAAGTTGATAGGGTTGTAAAGAAGGCGTATGGTGTGTTGGCTTTCATTGGCAGGGGAGTTGAATTTAATAGCCGTGAGGTTATGCTGCAGCTCTGTAAAAGTCTTGTTAGACCACACTTGGAATATTGTGTTCTGTTCTGGTCATCTCATTACAAGAAAGATGTGGAAGATTTAGAGAGGGTGCAGAGGAGATTTACCAGGATGCTGCCTGGACTGGAGGGCAGGTCTTATGAGGAAAGGTTGAGGGCGCTAGTGTTTTTTTTTATTGGAATGAAGAAGGATGAGAGGTGACTTGATAGAGTTTTACAAGATGATAAGAGGCATAGATAGAGAGGATAGCCAGAGACTTTTTCCCAGAGTGGAAATGACTGTTACGCGGGGGCATAATTTTAAGGTTATTGGAAGGAAGGTATAGGGGAGATGCCACAGGTAGGTTCTTCACACAGAGTGGTGGGCGTGTGGAATGTGCTGCCAGCAGTGGTAGTGGAGTCAGCTACTTTAGAGACTTCTAAGCGACTCTTGGATTGGCACATGGAGGATAGTAAAATGTAGGGTATGAAGGGTAGTTTGATCTTAGTAGGATAATAGGTCGGCACAACATCGTGGGCCAAAGGGCCTGTACTGTGCTGTACTGTTCTATGTTCTTAACTTGTTAAGATCCAGTAAATGACAGCACCCCCCTGCCTCCCATCTTTATATATTTCTTGGACTTGGCCTGTGTGCAGATCGACAGGCTATAATGAGTTTCTCATTTGTAGGTGGTTGTATCAATTCAACAGTTGCTGCAAAATGAGGCTGCTAATATGTAAGCAAGGCAACTCTGGGGCTCCATAAGAAAGTAGAAATGTACCATCATGTAGACTAATGTAAACTGCCAAAATAGGACTAATAGGAAACCTTTGTTTGACACAATGATTTTCAGAGTTATGTCAAAGGACAGTCTCCTTCTGAGATAGTGGGAACTGCAGTCTCGTTCTGAAGTTGATCTGTCGTTAAGAAAACAATTAAGATTCTTGTTCTTTCTCCAGTGTTTATCTTTGTAGGACTAGATAATAGCTTATTTACTGTGGCAGACAGCTTTCTTTAGCTAAGCATTCACTTTTGTGATCTTAAGAGTTCTGAATATTTCTGCAACAAAGCAGCTTTGTCCTCCATTATAATATCTCTTGTGTCACTAGCTGTCTGAGTTTTCAGCTTGCAAGACTTGATTGCACTGTTTGACTGCTAAGTCTCAATGAAGTCTTATTGAATTCTGAGTTGTTCAAGCTTATTTCACCTTCAACGTTGGAAAAGACAATCTGTGTGTCTCTCTAACCTTAATAAACTAAGATTGCAGACTTTGACTGAAAAATGCTCACTACCGCTTCTCTTGGTTTATGGCCACGCATCCTCGGGGGGTCATTGGCAGGCGAGGGTTTGCTGATGAGTTTCTCTTATTGCATCCAGCTGCCATCTATGCAGATCAACAATTTCTGTAGTTAGCTATAAACATGATCCATTTGGACAAAAGGATCTCTTTCTCTTTATGCAATATATTATTAGGCACTTAAGTTGTTGTGCTTCTTGCTGAGCCTTTGCTGACAATTGATGTTTTTCTCCAAATGTTCAAGTTCATTTTTTTTCATGTCTTCTACGTATGACTGCAAATAATTGTTACACAATTGACTTCTGCCTGGTGCAGGTATGGCACCATCCACCTTGACTGTACCTTCAGTGGTCTAGAATTTGTTTTGAATTCTGAGATTTACTTTGTTGCATGATTGAAGAGGTATTTCTAGCTTCATAATTGTTGAGATTCTGTGGTCATTGTGCTGGCTGTAGAAATTTCTAGATCTCCACTTGCTTTCATTACAGAGTGAGCTAGCACCCTATTTGTTTCCCAAAGGTGATCTGGCTATCTACCCAGGGAGGAATCCCCTTCACCTGACTGCAGCTACTGTTGCTGCATCTCCTGGGCAGATTCTGCACAATAAATAGACAATTATACTGCTTTATCTTCTTCAAAAGGACTGCTCTTCATCAAAAGAGAGACCTAGCAGTTCAGGAGCAATGCCCCTTTAATCTAAAGGTACAGAAAGGCCCAAACTTTCAGATTTGAGTAAATGAACAATCTGTTTTTTCTCTGTAACTATAATGTGAGAAGTATACACCACTGTCCAGAATGTTGTCTGGTGACTGGCCATTGCCTTCCTTGGTGCCATCTTTTCCTGATGATTCCCATTCCATTTTCAAAAGAAATGTAAGGTCTTCCCCATTGTCTTCTAATGTTAGGACTGGAGTGTCTTCTCTGTCTGCCAACCAAAGGATGTCTAAAGGCATACAAATAGCCATTCCCGTGAATAACCGTAATAGTTTAGAATGTTAGTGCACACCTTAACCTTGAACCCTGGGGTTCAGGCAGTACAAGTGTCAAAGTTAAATGGAGGATGATCTGAGGATTCCTGGATACAACCATTGCTTCTCCCTTATCTACTTTAAAATATTTTTTCTGCCATTCACATTACTCTTTGCACAAAATTCATCCTGCAAGTCTATACTACAACGGAAATTGAATTCTTTCTTTTGGTCCGTCACATTACCCAGGGAAGGTTCATCCCAACCCTCTGTATCCACAAATGCTGGAATTCCTTCAGGGTGCTGTGTACTGTTCTCAATTTTATGTGTTGTGTGCTCAGCCTTACCTCAGTGTCTCTTTATAAAATTTGCTGAGATATGTTCTTGTCAGAGGAGTTCCCTTATGACCTGGACTGCATCCTGTTCATTCTCATCTTTGTTGTTGCTGTATCTTGTTGAATGCTCATTTGTTTCATGTTTCAGTAAATGTGTCTGTATATTGTTTGATTGCTTTAATGCACTGAACCTGTACTTGATGGTTTTCTCTCTTTAAGCTCTCAATTGTAGAATAGCTGTACTGTTGGTAACAGCAGTATTATGATCAATTAACTGCTATGAAATAATCTTGTGTAACTGTGAAGGGCTTTTAATTCCATGTCTTAGCTCTGTTAGTTCTCTATAAGGTTCTCTGTATTGTATTAGTAGTCAGTTCCAGTCATGTTGAAAGCAATGTTTTTTTTGCTGGTTTATTCCATGTGGCATCGATGCTGCCTAATGCCAGTATAATATTGAATAACATGAATAATTTCCAATATTCTCTGGTTATTTTTAAACAGGAAGATCCTCGATACAGCAAAATAATAGGAGAGAATCAAACGGAAAATTTGCTTACTGTTCGGAAAGTTTCTGTGTCTCGAATGCATTCCTTACCTAACGACAGCTACATGTTTCGCCCAGTTAGATCAGCCCAATCTCATTATCCGCTGCATGAGGTGGATCCTCATCAGGGTATGTCACCAATGTGTTTTTGTTTAATAAAGGGGAATTAGAAAAAAAATTAATTAGTCAAAAGTTATTTAAAAATTTGTGTTTCTTTAACTAATCAGAAAGCCAACTGTTTGCGTGTCAGTCTAAAGTACACGGCTTAGAAAATCTGAGTGTCATGACAGGACTGCTGCTGTTGTAGAACTCCTCCATTGCTTCCACTATTGTTTGTCAAAACAGGGTGAAGACTGTCCAGAACAGACCTTCAATGGCTCAAGGGTACAAATATGATCTGGGGCGGGGACAGAAAACAATAGGAATTCCCCTGCCCTCCTCAGAGAAGAACTTGGTTGGCCCTGTGAATTTGTAGCTGGGAGTCACTCTTAAAATAACAAGCATGGGGCTGGATGAACACAGCAGGTCAAGCAGCATCATAGGAGCAGGAAAACTCGACGTTTCGGGCCTAAACCCTTCATCAGAAA
>JAHRHZ010000022.1:19014518-19025893 GCA_024137785.1 Ginglymostoma cirratum
TAAGCCTCTTCGACTTGTCTGCCTCCTCTCCACCTATCCTCTCCTCTATCCATCCTCTATCCGCCTCCCCCTCTCTCCCTATTTATTTCAGAACCCTCTTCCCCTCCCCTATTTCTGATGAAGGGTTTAGGCCCGAACCGTCAAGTTTTCCTGCTCCTATGATGCTGCTTGACCTGCTGTGTTCGTCCAGCCCCATGCTTGTTATCTCGGATTCTCCAGCATCTGCAGTACCTTTTATCTCTGATACTTTGGTAGGATATATTGGCCTAAAAGGGAATCTAGCACAGTGAATCCTAGATGTGTTCCAAATGATGCAAGCAAAAACACATTTCGTTGAAACTT
Source organism: Ginglymostoma cirratum (assembly GCA_024137785.1). Taxonomy (NCBI): domain Eukaryota; kingdom Metazoa; phylum Chordata; class Chondrichthyes; order Orectolobiformes; family Ginglymostomatidae; genus Ginglymostoma; species Ginglymostoma cirratum. The sequence continues at coordinate 19,014,861 of JAHRHZ010000022.1, forward strand.
TTTGTCTTGTGCCCATCAGGACAATTCACAAGAATACCAATGGAAGACCAGCAGTTACACTGCATGAGTGGAGAATGCTAGCAGGTTGTCCCGTGCATTCTCATTGGCAGAGGTTTTGCCATGAAAAATACACTCATTAATACTGATTGAATTTTAAACCAGGCAGGTTGACTCTGATTGCTTAGGGCATTGCCATGAGAAATGAAACAATGAATTGCTGTCAGCTATTTTGTTGGAACAGGCATGGTGGATATACACGTTCCTTCTTGAGCAATAAGCATAAGAGCACCATACTACAACCTAAACTGGTTGTCAGTATAGTTCTTTGTATGCTTAGGATTATCCAGTTTTTGAATTGTAGATTCCTAGGTAATGTTGGACACTGTGTTGTAAGCTTTGCAAGTATGGGCTGGTTGAGTATTGTCAGTACATTTCATGCTCCAAAAGGACATATTTTGTCAAAGCTTTTTGTCTTGCGAGCATCAGGAGAATTTACAAGAAATATCAATTCAAGCTAAAGGAGTAGGCTGTTTGATATGCTGCACTAGTCTTTAGGACCTGCAACTATAAACCTGACATCACATCAGCACTGAAGTTCATTACTGATTTTTGTGATAGACAGTAAATCTTTTGTTAGCCACTAATTGTCCCCAGTTAGTCCCCATTAATAACTATTCACCCTCTTAGCTGGATCATCATCCACTCCTTTTTCTGTCCAACTGTTCTTCTCTCTCTTTGGGCTTGATTCCCACTTATCATTTTCTTCTTACCCTGTCCCTGCCAAACTGCACCCCCCACCCCTCCCCAATCTTCTGCATATAAACCGACATTTTCCTAGTCAACATCAGTTCTGAGGAAGTGTCATCAGACGCAAAACATTAACTCTGATTTGTCTCCATAGATGCTGCCAGACTTGCTGAGCTTTTCCAGCAATTTTTGTTTTGTTTCCGATTTACAGCATCCACAATTCTTGTGGTTTTTAGAACATCTTTGGTGGCAGCATCCTAATGGTGGCAGACACTACTCTACATCATTGAGGCATGAAACAGCTAGCTTCACGTGTTGCTGAAACATTTGCCATACCTTACCCTCCCAGGGTAATTGAGACACACTCAATACTTTTCAGCACCAACAGTAATCACCTTACAGCCTTTCACAATTTCACGTGATATACAGTGAGAAATGATCTGATCCGAGGCGCCATTATCCAACAAGTGGCTTTGATGTACCCTATTTCAGTATCAGCTTGCAAGGTGAAAAATGGCTTGGGTCCTATTTATGAGGTTGCCAATTAGACCAACGTTATTATGCATGGGACTGTAGAAATCTCAGCATGTGTACTGACCTATGAAGATAAGTGTGCAGTCAACAATAGTAGAGAACACCCCACCACCCCCCCGTCAATTTCTCTAAGAGGACATTGAGGAAGGGTGCCCATTTGACTGTTCCATTTCAAATGTGAATTTGAGTGCAGGATGGGTCCCATTAAGGCATTCTTATGTGCAACTAAAGATTCAAATGTAGCAAATGCATCATTCACATAGCTCAGACTGAAGTGTGCAAATTTTGATTTGATCCATTTATGCTGCTATATTGTTTTATGAAATGACCACACCATAAACAATACCCATTTAAGTGAGTTTGGCACTGTAAACTCCTTAAAGTGAAAACAATTTTTCAATACAATTAATGATGCCACGACACACGCAGTAAGTATCTCTCACCATGTACTGTCTGAAAATGAGGAGTTTGTCCTTGTACAAGATTTCAATACTCTTATACCTTCACCCCACATCAAACAGGAAGTGACATTTGATTAGTTCGAACTCCTCTACTCGCAGCTATGCAACTATCAACCAGGGTCCAAATAAAATGCTGCCATCAAACCAAGAAGACATTCTGCTTATCACACAAATGAGTAATATGGTATATGAATTTCTGAATTGTATGAGAGCAGATATATAAATGATACATTCCAAAGACCAACAGAATATGCCAAACAACATATCCCTTTGTCGGTTCATAAAAAAGCAATCTTGACCATACTCAACAGCCTGATCTTTCAAAACTTGCAACACAATATCCCACATTAGATATGAATCTGCAATTGGACAACATTTGCTGGACAATCCTGAGTACGCGAAGATTACAAACAATTTGGGATTGTCAGTCAAGTTCTCAGTGTGGCACATCTGTGTGTACTGGAAGCTACAAATATTAACACACAGGACATTGTTCTTTGAAGACAGAAAGAACATATACATACATTGTGCCTGCTTCAACTCAACAAATTAAATGACATCCATTCACTGGTTCATTTCTCAGCATTATGCTCAATGGACTCAACCTGCCTGGTTTAAAATTTAAACCTTGCCTGACAGTTAACAGTCAATCAGCTTTAATGGGTGCATTGTCCATAGCAAAGCCTCACCAATTAGAATCCATTTTCCAAGCATTCTACACTCTCCCCTAATGCAGTAAAAATATTGGTTTTCCCCTTTAATTAGTATTCTTGCAAATTATTCTGATGAGTGTAAAATGAAAAACTTGAACAAAATCTGTCTTTTTCAGCAATCCTCAGGTTTTCTACAATGAACTGACCTGCCTGTCACCCACAAACTTTGGCACTTTCTCTGCAATCCAACCCATGATGCTTCACTTCAAAATGTTAATCATGAACGTTTATCCACTGGTGTGTCTTATGATCAGTAGTTGAAGAACACAATTTAGCGGGGGGGCAATTAGCTCATCATTCCCTCTTGGTTATATGAAATAGCTCTTCCTACTCTTTCCTTAAAACCTTGCAAATTTTTCAATTCACTTCTGAAAGTTACAATTGATTCTGCTTCCATGACGCTTTCAGATAGTGCATTCTAGATCTTAACTCACGAATGTCTTCTCATTTCCCCTTCATTCATTTGCTGGTTATCCTAATTTATGTCTTTTGCACCAATTGTTTGGTATAAACAATGATGTCATACCACAGCATGTACAACTATGTTTTCTTTCATTCATTCACAAGATGAAACTGTTGCTACTTAAGCCAGCTTTATTGCCCATCCCTAATTGCCCAGAGAGTGGTTAAGAGTCAACCACATTGCTGTGGGGCTGGAGTCACAAGTAGACCAGACCAGGTAAGGATGGCAGTTTCTTTCCCTAAAGGACATTCGTGAACCTGGTGGGTTTTTTCCTGACAGTCCACAACAGATCCATAGTCATCATTAGACTCTTAATTCCAGTTTTTTAAAAAAAATTGAATTCAAACCTGCAATATCAGGATTTGAACCCAGATCATCAACCTGGTTCTCTGGATTAACAGTCTTGTGATAATACCACTAGGCCATCATCTAGCACATAAAGCTGCAAGGTCCAGTCTTGGTAAATGAAGTCAGAGATCTAGTAGAAGGCTGAGTCCTCTTAAGTACATTTGGTTTGTGGTTAATTGCCCCTCTGGAGCTTAGTTGCTGCTTATGAAACTCTGGCTCATTCCCAAAGTCAAATAAACCAGCAGGATGGAAACAGCTTTCTTTCTTTCCCGTTTGCTGAGGACTGGTGTGCCAACATAACCGCGCATGATGTCTGTTCTGTGACATCTGCAAAGCATTTGACCACTCTCAAAACATACACAGACAAACATACATAGATCATATGCAGTTCAAAAATAATTTACAATAGGATGCATGAAAATAAACTATTTGTAACAGCAAGGCTGTTGCTTATTATCAAGCCTGATGTCACTTGATATGTTTCTTTATCCTGTGCTGCATCCATTAATAAACACTATATAAGGAAACTGCAGTAATTAGAAATATATTCACTGTAAAATTGCTTTTTGTTGCGCTACTTTCTGTGTACTAAAACTGACTTTTTAAGAAAGAAATCAATGCACTTGGAGGTGGTTGTCATGGTTACACTTCACACTTTCTAGAATGTTCCTTCTTTTCTGAATTATGTGGCCTTCCGTTATACTGCAGGTTTAGGGCCCCAGATTGTGTTGAAACAGAATCTGGAAACTTACATGAGAACAATGTTTATGGGTAATACATTTTAAGGCTGGCTTTAACTCTAAGACTTGGAATATTTGTTGTATTATTTAACAAAGTTTAGCCATAGGATTTCTCCTGTAGTAATTTACAACATGTGTTGTTTTGTTGATGTTTAGTGTGGTCAATTCTTTGTCTGTTTTAGGTGTATATTTATCTCTTAAGAATTTGTTAGAGGTTTCATGTCTGACTGATTATCAAAATGTATGCAGAAGTTGTGTGCTACCTTCCAATCAGGAATGCTGGTGCACTGAATTATTATGTTAACGTTTTATTCTTTCATGGGATGTGAGTGGCTCTGGCAATGCCAGCATTTGTTGCCGTATTCCCAGTAAGAATGTGATGGAAAGCTGACTTCCTGAACTCTGTAGTCCATCTGCTTTAGTTACACTCCCAGTGCTTTAAGAAGAGAATTCCAAAATTTTGACTGAATTAAAGTGAAGGAACTTTGACTTTGACTTTGGGAGTATGGTTCCAAGTCAGGAAGGTGTTCACTTGGAGGAGAGGTTACAGATTATGTTGTTTCCATGCATCTACTTTCCTTGTCTTTCTAAGTAGAGGTCACAGGTTTGTGTCAAAGAATGTACTGCATTTTGTAGATGGTACACACTGCTGTAACTCTGCCCTGGCGCAGGTAGCATGGCAGATGGAGTGCTGATCAAGCAGGCAGCTTGCTCTAGATGATGCCAAACTTCTTGAGTTTTGTTACAGCTGCACCCATCTGGGCAAGTGAAAGTAGTCCATCTTAACCCTAACTTGTGACTTGAGAATGGGCATTATAGAGTCAGAAGGGGAGTGGATCACCAGGAGAATTTACAGACTCTGACCTGCTCTTCTAGCCACAGCATTTATATGGCTGATCCATTTTTAAACATTGGTTCTATATCTGGACCTCAGTCAGAATAAATAAGGAGAAACTGTTTCCACTGACAGGACATTTGGTAACAAAAAGGCACAGCTTTGAGATAATTTGAAAAAAAAGCAGAGATGAATAGAAATTTCTTTAATCAGCAAGTTGTTACGATTTGGAATGCACCGTCTGGAAGAGTGATAGAAGCAGAATCAATAGTAATTTTCAAAGCACATTTTCTTTAGAATGAAAGAAAATTGCAGAGCTATACAGAAGGAGAAGGAGGACTGGGACTTGGCTGTTTCAAAAAGCTGGAACAGCACAACAAACCATAACATTCTGATCCTGAATTCAATTGCGAACTGGAGTCAGCACCTAGCCTGCTTGGGAGAAACTCTGCCTCCTTTGGGCAAACCTGAGTTTTTTCCATCTACATTCTTGTTGGTACCACAGCCTGTTGAAACTATGCAGGTGCTTGCAAAGCCTTGCCTTGTGGACATCAGCCATCATATTTCCCTGTAAATGTGAATGGTGCTCTGTTGGTATTAGCAGGTGGGGAAATCATTGGTCTGTACTCCTGGAGCATACCCTGCTCTTTGAGTACTCCCGTTAAATCATCTACGTTTTCCCAAACAGGCAGATCACTTTACAAATGGACATTGATTGTTACATGCTCCAAATACAAAAGACAATACTGAGAATGGACCTGACAGAGGTCTTTTAAAATTATGAAAGGGTTTGATAGGATGGATGTAGATAGGCATTTATATCTAAAGGGACAAGGGCAGTAGATACATGGGAATACCTGCAAGGGTCCCTCCAAGTCACTCGCCATCCTGACTTATAGAGTCATAGAGTCATTCAGCACAGAAACAGACCCTTTGGTATTACTCATCCTTGCCAACCAGGTATCCTAAACTGAATTAGTCTCATTTGCCTGTGTTTGGCCTATATCCCTCTAAACCTTTCCTATTCATGTACCTATCCAAATGTCTTTCACAAATTGTAATTGTACCCACCTATATCACTTCCTCTGGCAGCTCATTCCATACAAGCACCACCCTCTGTGTGAAAATGTTGCCCCTCAGGTCCCTCTCACCTTAATTCTATGCCCTCTAGTTTTGGACTCCCCTTCCCTGGGGAAAAGAGCTTGGCTACTTCCTTTACTGATGCCCCTCATGATTTTAAAAACCTCTGTAAGGTCACTGCTCATCCTCTGACACTCCCAGGGAAAAGGTCCCAGCCTATTCAGCCTCTCCCCATAACTAAAACCCACCAGTCCCGGCAAAATCCTTGTAAATCTTTTCAGTACCCTTTCTAGTTTAACAACATCCTTCCTATAACAGAGTGACCAGAATTGTACACAGTATTCTAAAAGTGGCTTCACCAATGTCTTTTACAGGACGCACCATAATGTCCCAAACTCTATACTCAGAGCTATGACCAATGAAGGCAATCGTGCCAAACGTCTTCTTCACCATCCTGTCTACCCACAATGCCACTTTCAAGGAACTATGCACCTGTACCCCTAGGTCTGTTTCTTCAGAAATACTCTCCAGTGTCCTACTATCAACTGCATAAGTCCCCTGCCCTGTTTTGCCTTACCAAAATGCAACACCTTGCATTCATCTAAATTAAACTTCATCTACGAATTCTCGGCCCATTGGCCCATCTGATCAAGATCTCTTTATACTCTTAGATAACTTTCTTCACAGTCCACTATACCACCAATTTTGGTGTCATCTGCAAACTTACTAACCATAACTCTTATTTTTTCATTGAAATTGTTGATATAAACGATGTACAGTGAACCCAGAACTGATCCTTGTGGTACACCACTATCCACAGGCCTCCAGTCTGAATAACAACTCTCTACCAACACCCTCTGTCTCCTGCCATCAAGCCAATTTTGTATCCAGTTGGGTCTCTCTCCCTGGATCCCATGCTGTCTAACTTTACTAACCAGTCTACCATGTGGGACTTGTCAAAGGCTAAACTCCAGTGTACTCCTGCTCCCCTTATACTCCTCCAGAGATTTATTTGATTCAACTGTCTACACCTGACATATGCCTCCTTCTTCTTCTTGACAAGAGCCTCAAAATCCCTAGTCATCCAGTGTTCTCTACACCTACCAGCTTTGCCCTTCACATGACAGGAACATATGTCGCTAAACTTGAGTTATCTTATTTTTGAAAGGCTCCCTCATGCCAGATGTCCCTTACCTGCAAGCAGCCTCCCCCAATCAACATTTGATTGTTCTTTTCCAATACCATCAAAATTGGCCTTATTCCAATTTGGAACTTTTTTAGGCCTATCCTTTTTCATAACTATTTTGAAACTAATAGACTTATGATCGCTGGTCCCAAAGTGCTCCCCCACTGACACCTCAGTCACTTGCCTTGCCTTATTTCCCAAAAGGAGGTTGAGTTTTGCTTCTTCTTCAGTAGGTGCATTTGCATATTGAATTAAAAATTTTCTTCAATGCACTTTTAAGTTTGTCCACATTGAAGCCCTTAATACTATGGCAGTCCTAGTCTATGTTTGGAAAGTTAAAATCCCCTACCATTACAACCCTATTATTCTCACAGATATCTGAAATTTCCTTACATATTTGGTCCTAAATTTCTCGCTGATTACTGGGGGCCTATAGTACAATCCTATCAAGGTGATCATCCCCTTCTTATTTCTCAGTTCCATGCAGATAATTTCATTGATGATCCCTCAGGGATATCCTCTCTAAGTACAGCCATAATGTTGCCCCTAATCAAATAAAAAACACCACTCCCCCTGCTCTCTTCCCTCCCTTTCCATTCATCCTATAACATCTATACCCTTCACTGATGTAAAATCCTGGAACTCCATTCCCCCATGGCATGGTCAGGTACCTACACCAAATGAACGGCAGTAATTCAAAAAGGCAGTTTACCAATCACCTTCTCGAGCGCAAATTAGGGATGGGCCCCTATCCACTCGTACAGGTAAAACATTCTTCATTTATTCATGATTGAAACATTTTGCATGTGAGATTGATGTAATAAATACAGCAAAAGACCATGAAATCATCATGTTATTATTTACAATTTGTTATTAAAGGATTTATGTTGGGTCTTGCAATCAAACTTCATCATATGTAAATATGGAAAAGGCTGTGAATTATAGCTGTGTTTGTGCCAGCACAACTGCACAGGGTACACTCACAGCCCATGCTTGTTTTGTGACTGAGAAATGGCTTCATACTCTTATGTTTACATTTATTTACATGTAACAAACCTGATGCCACACTGCTTACCCAAAGGAGCCCTCAGAAAAAGCCCTTGTCGCCCCACTCCCTGAGAAGAACGGTGAGACATACGGCAAGGGGGTACAATGAGGGGAATGAGAAGTGCCAAGGGGGCTGGTGGTGAGTGGGTTACCAAGGATGGCAGTGAGGTAATTGGGCCAGTGAGGGGAGCTGATGATGGAAAGTGAGAGGCAACAACAGGTGCACAACGATGACATCAGTGGCATCAACCTCCAATTTTAGAGTGGTGCAGACGCACAATGATGATGTTGGCAGCACTGACTTCCTGTTCCAGTGGGTTGGCAAGAGGTGCAGTGACAAATCATTGGTAATGTAATGGCTCATGTTGCATGATAATTTTTTTTTTAAAAAACATGCATCATGTTTCTATTAAAGCTGATAAACCAGCTCAGCTTCAATGCAAACTGGTTATGACTGCAGCATTGAAAGGGTGTTTCCTGCTGCAACTGAAGCCAAAGCTCACCTGAATAAAATATACGCTTCTTCATTGAGCTTTCTTGATGCTTCACAGATGGATGCACCATATGATGCATAGCCGAGCTGCACAAGCTCGGGAAGCTCCAGATTCATTGCAGTTTGCCATGAACTGGCAGAACACCAATTGGGATGGTCTCAGCATCACTGTGCTGGGAGAGGAATAATTCACCAATTACCATCATTCCTAATTGTCATCCAATGAATTCTGGTGGGAAACTGATATTTGAGGATGTGGTGATTGGAATGAGGTTGGCCAGGTGGATTTCATTAAGTATGAGTTCCCTGATTGGAGGTGGTAACCTGGGCCAATCAGGGAGCCCTGGATGACAGATATAAACAGGAGTCTCAGATTATCTCCTCACCCTTGGGATTGGGTCTGTGCTAGGTGGTCAGAGTCCATGTAAATAAAAGGGGAACTTGGTGATGGGATATTGGCCTCTGTGCAATTATTTCAGAAAACTTAGAATGAATTCAGTGTCTGGTGATGCCTTCCAAAGTCAAATAGCTTGCCAGCACCCATTCTACATGGTTATATGTGAAACATGATCTCAGAGAATGGGTAATACAGAGAAGTGATGACAGAACGAATGCTGACATCAGTAATCTTGATCCCAGCAAATATCAGTGACTTCAGAAAGAAAAATAATTGCCCAGTTGAAATTTTATTTTTGCTGAACACAAATTTACCGATCTCAGGCAAGAACTCCTAAACTAAATATAGGTCTTGTTTATTTAAAGAAATATTGCTCAGCTCAGACCCACAATACAGTCTGAGACACCATTGTTGTAGCTGCATTCTACACTGTGCACTGGCTGCTGGTCACATGTTCTACATCCTCCTTACTTGCTTATTAGCACACTCCCTCTTAAAGTGATGTCACAACTTCCTTTGGATGGGTAACAAACTATTGACGTGCTTATTTTATGCTGGGGAGTTTTGTAGATAGAGAACATTATTGCCCATCACTGTCTATCTTGGTTGTGGCTGAATCTGATCTTTGAACTTCAGTAGTGCATCAGGTGAAAGTGCACCCAAGAGAGTGATGCTAGGGAGGGAATTACAGGACTTTGATGAAAGGACAACAGCAATATAAGTAGACTTAAATCACAATGATGTCTAATGTGGAGTTGGATTAGGGAAGTGGTTGTTGTAGGGTTGAATATGACGGCCAAGATTTCATCACAGACCTCCCACTGCCATTCCCCCACGACTGGGTATTGACGTGTTCATTCTCATTCTTCCTTCCCAATGTCCTGTGCCAATGAAAAAATAGATGCCTCTTCACTGGATTGGATGATTTCTGCCAGCAGTGATAGTTTTGTTACAAATAAACGAAAGTCTTTGAAGAAGATGGGGAATAAAATTGCCACTCATGATTTAACTCCAGGGTTGCTCAGTTCCCAGAGATAGCAGGTCAACCTTGGAGAGTTGGCAACCGTAAGATGTCCTTATGAGGGACTTGTACTTGTCCTCAGTGGGAGATGGTGGGGTGGGGAAGGTACCGTTGACGAGAGGTTGCCACTTAGGCTTACGGGCTCACTGGGCAGTTTTTATTGGAGACCACATGGCTTGCTCACCCACCAATTGGACTGTGGATGACTGCCCCACATCACCTCCGTTAGGGAAGGACACTTGCATTAAGTGCCACTCAGCCACTTGGCAGGCCAGCAGTGGGCTTCCCCAGGGATCAAGGACATCCAAGAACGGCTTGCCTCAGACATTGGCAGCCCTAATAAAAGGCAGCTCCATCCGGGAAGTAGTGGCTGCTGCCTATACCACACCCACCCAAGGCTAGGGTTATTCTGATCTCAGGAGACTGGGGCGGAGGGGGGAGGGGTGAGGAAAGAGGATGGCTGGGCAGTGGGGGGGTTGGGAGGGGTGGTGTTGAGCAGCAAGGGCAGTGGGTGGGTCTTACGGCTCACCCGAAGTTATGTCCCAGAATCAGGCACTGAGCACTTGTAAGCGAGGCAGATTTCCAAGAATACAGTTCTACTTATACTCTCTTCATGCTGAGCTTCAGGGTTAAATACGAAGGGGCGGCATGGTGGCTTAGTGGTTAGCACTGCTGCATCACAGCACCAGGGCCTGGGGTTCAATTCCACCCTCAGGCGACTGTCTGTGTGGAGTTTGCACATTCACCCTGTATCTGTGTGGGTTTCCTCTGGGGGCTCCAGTTTCCTCCCACAGTCCAAAGATGTACAGGGTAGGTGGATTAGCCATGCTAGAGATAAAAGGTACTGCAGATGCTGGAGAATCTGAGATAACAAGCATGGGGCTGGATGAACACAGCAGGTCAAGCAGCATCATAGGAGCAGGAAAACTTGACGTTTCGGGCCTAAACCCTTCATCAGAAAAGGGGTT